>JAGTJP010000341.1:0-20642 GCA_020744175.1 Auriculariales sp. MPI-PUGE-AT-0066
GTGAAAGATGCGTGAATGTTTTCATTCTCCTGCGCATCGCTTTATCCTCGGATTGGCGGGCATGATCCGCCAACGCGGTAAAACTAGTATAGCGGAGCACGGAGCTGGGTTGGAGTTGCCTCATCCGGGGCCACACGCCACGAGTCCATGCGTTCTTCATCATTTTCTTTTTTTTTTCGATCTTCTTTCTCTCCATAACAACGGGGTGCATGTCTGCTCGTTGTACCTGGGTGATTGCAGGCAATCCAAATCGGGGAATGCGATTGCGAAGCCAGGCATGATTTGGTCCCAACAGCCGTGCTTCACCCCATATATAAGCGAAGGAGGTACCACACGGATGCCCCAGACTTGAGCGCATCCCAATCCGGTGGTCATTCCCAACCACTCATCGCCGCCCCCTCCTCAGTCGACGATGACGACCGCATCTCACTCGTTAACCCAGGTGAGTACTATACCCGCCAGCTACCCGGTTTTAGTAGAGCCTGACCTTCATTCGTATCTGTTTTAGCCGCTTGATCCGTTCTACGGGCACGAAGATGCCTCGAGGATGGCCGCAGCCTACGTCGTGCACTTGTTTGGTCGCAATGCCCGCGCCGCCACTGCGACACCCTCAGAGCCTGCGGAACCGCCGGCGCCGCATTTTGCGAAATTCATCGCATTCATACTTCACGGGACGCGACCTGTGGTTCTGACCACGGCTTTGCTTTTCCTACTCCGGCTCAAGGCACGCTACCCGAACTCGCACTTGCAGTATCGTCAGAGCCGTCACAGGCTCTTCTTCGCCGCATACGTGATCGCCTCCAACGAGATCTACGACGATGCTGACTGCATTAGTACGTGGCATCCACTGGGCCAGGGTCTGTTCGGAGGGGAGGAAATCAGGATGATGGTGCGCGAGATGTGTCAGTATCTCAATTGGGATCTCCGCCGCGATGCCGACGAGCTCGATGAACTCTGTAGCCGGCTGCATTTCTTTTTGCCTGCCGCCCGCCGCGCTCGGGGACTCAACGTCTGAGTTGTGCGCCGCCTTGGTATGAGCTATGGTCATGGGCCACGGCTGAAGATCGATCTCTCAACATCATCTGTGATCTCTTTCAATACTAGTTTTCATCCTCGACAGCGCACCCCATCCACTGATTTCGGCCTTCAATCACTCCCCTTTTGGTCTCTCAAATTTCTGTCCTATCTGAATCAACCTGTATTGTCTCCCGTCTGCATTTGATCACTCTTCATGTAGATGTCTTATACTCACTACAACAATCCATTGTGTCACGATCCCCCCCTCCATATCTTTCTCCTAATGAAATTTTACAACTTTCCATGCTCCTGCCGACTCGAGCTGTCTTGCCAGACTTGCGTCCAGACAATATGATAATTACTTTCTGCACAACGCCAAAAGTGCTGGAACTAGCATTACGCGCTAGATAATGGCATGGCGCCTCGAGGAGTATGTGTTGGTAGTAGCAAAGTCCATTGTGGCACTCAAATCTAAGCAATGGGAGCTGAAAATGTTGGATCGGAGCGACTACCGAAAGCATTATGTCACCTTCTGGAATCAGTCGCTCGAATGCTTCACTGGGCGGTGAAAATGCACGCAAGCAGGCTCTGAACACCAGCTGCCCAAGAAACTGCGGGGCGTTCTGACCGCGTACTCTCGATGGGTCGTTGGTTGAAGTAAATCCGCTCAGCACAGTCAGCTCTCCGCACTCTTTGGGTACTTGACACTGAGATTAGAACGAACACGAGCATCATCGCAATTCAAGATGAGCATCGCAAAAAGCACGTCAAGCCAGTGGCACCGTAGATATCAACAGTAGCTCTGTGCATGTGATCCTTTGGTTCTTTTTTTGTGTGTTCAGTCACAAGACGAAGAGAGACGGCGCACTGGCTGCGCTTCGGTCAAGGATGTATTAGGACCGCGCGTCGTGCTTCCAAATTCTAAATTCTGTATTGGTCATCGGCACCGGAGAGATTATGGCCGGTATAAATTGCGAGTTGGTGAACGGCGCGTTTCAGAGGAAGATACAGTGCGTGGAAATGCGGCAGGAACAAATCCCACGCAGTCGCACACCGCCCGGTGATGCCCTCTTCTGAGTGGCAATTGTGTCGGCTGGAAAAAAATGGGATGCGATGTCTATGCTTGGGAAATAGTGATGGTAATGGTACTTGATCGGATAATAGGCCGTGCAGTCTGCTTGGCGCTACCAGCCGCAGCGGTTGTGTGCGGCAGTGGCGCGTGTGGAATGGCTCGTGCGGGTGAGCGAGGATGAAAGCGTAAACCGCTGTGCATGAGTGAGAGGCAAGGTCTGGTGGTTCGTGGAGCTGCGAGGTGCGATGGCGGCACGGGGAGAGTGGGAAATCGCTGGATTGACAAGATCTGAGGCGCGTCGCGATTCAGAAACAGCTGAATTGAAGTTGGCCGGTCGATCGAGCGACCTGTCCTTACACGAGACCAACGCCCACCGCGACGATGTCGGTGCAGCAGAGAAACGACCAAAAGCAAAGCCATCTTCGCCATTAGTGACGCAAATTGCGTGACTCCACGCGCGGGGAGCGTCAGCGTGACCTTCGAATCACAACAAGGGCATGCGCCCTGGTCACTATTTAGTCAAGAACATGTCATGCGACTGCGCACCCTGGATTAACAGTGCTGTAGTTCGCTGACGGTCGTGGGGGCAGTGTGAAGAAGTCGTCGTGGCGGGCGGAATATGCGAGTTGGGGGAAAACGCGGCTCAGAAGTGGAGAAGGAGCATCGAACATATGGCAATCCGGAAGGGACAGCTTCGGTTGAGACTCGCCGACCGGCCATCAAGCTTCGGAGAAGCCATTCCGCCCTAACAACATGGTAGCTCGGATGAGGAGACAGTTTAAGTTGATAACTAGAAGTAGGTATTAGGATCTCGGTCCGTGGTGGCATCTTTCGACGAAACAAGATGCACCGTAATCATTAGTTTCGCTTGTCTGACATGTGATGTCAACTGTTGCTCGCTTAGTACACTCCACTGATGTCAGTGCAAAGTGGCCAGAGTGTATTTTATACCGGGATTACAACTCATTGTAGGTTCGACCAAGCCAATATTTCGGGGGCGAATGCCGGACGGACGCTTCGTAGTCGGCTGCCGGCTAGTACACCGCCCGACCGAAGCTGTCCCTTCCGGACCCCGCGTCGATGCCTCGGACCAACACCAATAGTGCCTGAGATAGCCCTGCGTCATTACCGCGTCAGTGAATGAGCCAGGTCAACACTACGACGACATCTATGCGCCATACGAGTCGACAAATCTACGGAACCTGCACTAAGAAAGTATGAGAAGCTCTTCACGGAAATGTGATGCGACGAGAGGGAACGGTGCTATCGCTGGGTTGCCAATAGATAGCAGTTGACTATTTCGGTCTGTCAGGGGAGAGTGTGGTCAAACGCGAGTAGACGGTCAAGGGCGAGACACTTGATATCGCCTAGGTGTTTTGTAAACGCTGCGACTGAACTCAGACCAAGTGTTCCCAATCGTGTCTATGCTCGCAATCCTGGGTGAACGCTGGGTTGGCGAGATCTAGAACCACGCAGGTGAATGAGCAGATGAGCTCGTGCAAGTCCCGTGTGGGAGACATGTACATAAGACTGAGGGTGACCTTGAGGAGATCGGGGCGGTCGAGGGAGTCTTAGAACTTGAAGCAGATGCCATGTTCCAGAAACTCATCTTTGCACACCGCCCAGTACTATGTGACGGGGCATTTTAGCTTCAGTTGTATGCACAAACAGGAGGCGAAGCCGTACAAGTCGCTGTTTGGTCGTGACGACGGTATGGCGACTGTGCGTCTCAGTTATCAGAGACGAAATCCATCGCAGCTCGTTAGCGCAGTAATTATAAGAGTTCATGGTGTTGAGGATCTGCGAATCCCTTGTTCAAATGGAAGTCGAAGAGGGGCCAGACAACTGATTTGGCATCAACACTTCTTTCGTCAGATGTGTCACGCGACCAGTCCTTCGCAACGACATGAAAGAGCAAATCAGCAGTACATTTTGCCCGAAAGAAGCGGCGGCAAATCCAGCTCCAGATGGCAAGAGGCCGTTGGTGCCATCCTTATCTGTTTGGCCGTAGCGAATATCGATGGGGCTTATTCTACCCCTATCATCTCCGTTGCTTCGGGTGCCAGCGCCGCGACATTTCCGGAGCTGAGCGTATTCCACCGCCAGCGGCACTGCCAAATAACACAAGGCAGGGTGTGAAATCCGCCTCCAGCTTCTACCTCCTACATTCGCCAACCCGAGGCGTAATGGAGCACGGCGATTACGACGCTATTCTCGCCGTCATACGACCCATCATGAAGACTTTACCGGTGCTTGGCAATGTTCTTGAAGGGAGCGTGGAAGCAGTGCGAGCGATCAGTATCCAGGTCATGGTGAGGAAAGCGGTTAACGGAGTCTGCTGCGCATCTCACCATGTGCGTCCACTCGAAGGCAGCTAGAAAAAACAGGGAAGATTTAGTTGACTTGTACAAACACGCGGCAACCGTTCAATCACAGGTGATCATTTCCTTGCGGTATCGAGGAGGAGAGGATCAGGACGCGCTACTGAAAAGCGTCCATCAATTTCTCGCGTCAGCTGTCACGTTTATGAGCATTCGCTATCTCATTCTGCTGCAGCGTGCTGATCGAAGTAAAGATATTTGTCATCAAGGCCACTGGTGTCAAGGAACGTGGGGTTATGAAGAAGTCGGGCCATGCCATCGTCCAGTACTTCACAGCGACGTCGATGGCGGGTAAAATCGCCGGTATGAAGCAGCGTATCTCTGACGCAGCGGTCATATTTGGAGTAAGATTAGTGCATCGCCGCTGATAACGGTACTAAAGTCTCATAGATAGCGGCGGACATCCGCACCGAGGAACGCGTGATAGCCGTTGACAAGGCATGCCGCGAGATTGGTGCCTCTCTCGCGCGCCAGGCTAAGGAGCACTGTGATAGTGAGGAGCGCCTGAAACAAGAACTTGTGAGAGCGAAGCAGGATCGAGAGAAGCACGCTCGTGAGCAGCGCGAGACCGCTCTTAGTGCGGAGGCAGCTCAGAGGGAAGCAGCAGAACGGCAGCTTGACGCAGAACAGCATGGTATATTGTCTATGTGCCATGTCGCGCTCGCTAACTGTGTATTCAGACTATTTAGACAAGGTCCTGAAGCCTGCTCATACCGCGGCGCATTATGCCGGCAATGCTGCAGAGCCCTGCACCGACGGTACACGGATGCAGATTCTATCCGCGCTTCAAGAATGGGCAGCGAGTGACCACGGACCTCGAATCTATTGGCTCGCTGGCCTGGCTGGTACAGGTTTGTCATTCGAATACACTTTGATATGTATACTTACCACGAGTTCAGGTAAAACAACAATTGCGAGTTCTTTCTGCCGTGAATGTCAGGCTGCAGGCGTGAATATTTTGAGTTTCTTCATTTCCAGACACACGCCAGACCGCAACACTATCACCGCCGTAGTTTCAACACTTTCTCACCAGCTCGCTCAGGTCGACCCGACGGCATTCAGGACAATTTACGCAGCGCTCAAAAAACATCCTCCGATCTTGTATGGCAAAATTGCAGTCCAGGCGAAGGAGCTGCTCGTTGATCCGCTCAGTGCCATGCTGGAAACAGCCGCGGCTATCGGTAAGCGCATTGTGATCGTCATGGACGCCATGGACGAGTGCAATGACTTTGCCGCCTCAGACGGTCGAGATCTACTCGGAACACTCGTCCTTGCGCTCTGTCACCGGGGGCACGACGTCAAACTCTTCCTTACCAGCCGCTACGAGCCAGAGCTTCGATTCATGCTTGATCGAGTGTTTGATGGTGCTCAAGACGAGCGCGAGACGTTCCTACTCCACGAGGTCGAGGAGTGCTACGTCTCTGCCGATATTCGCACTTTCGTCGCGAAAGGCTTCACCGACGTTCGCGAACGGTTTCCCGGAATTCCATCCACATGGCCACCGTTGTATCAGATCAACGAGCTTGTAGAGCTGTCGGGGAAGTTATTTGTGTTTGCTTCCACGGTGCTACTGTGGATAGGCGAAAAGGGGGCGTCACCAGTTTCGCGACTCACCGAGGTTCTAGCCGCTACGCGGGACTCGCGCCCAGTCGGTCCACACGAGCGGTCTCCATTAGTTATCTCGACGCACTGTACCTCACAGTTCTCAGAAACGCAACTTCTGACATTGACCCCGACTCAGTCATCAACTCACGATTGCGGCAAATATTATTCATGGTGATATGTGGCGACTACTACTTGTGTTTCGACATCATTTCCGGTGTCTTGAGGTTGGAGCATCACGAGCTGCATCCGGTACTAGGGTCGCTCGCGGCGGTGGTCCAAATCCCGAGCACGGAGTCCATCGTGCCCATCGTTGGCGGGTATGGAGCCGTCGACACTTCTGGGCATATGATGATACAGGCATTTCACAAGTCTTTCCCTGACTTTCTCATCGATCCCAAACGGTGCAGCGATAAACGCTTCCTCATTCTGCGCGATCGAGAAGAGCCTCATCTGGCTCTTGCAACTTTACAGGCCACTGCCCAAAATCTGCCTCATGTCAAGAACGAGTCGGCATTTGCAACACACATCCAGTATTACTGGTGCCATCATCTTCTGAACACCCTGCGTAATCCCAATCTAGACAGCGCACGAGTGCTCTCGGTAATTCGAACATGGCTGCAAGCCAGGCCCAATCTCAGTGGACTACAGGGCCAAGGTCTGACGACTGAAGATCTGACCAGCATCCGGTTTCTGCTTGCTGTGCTCGTGAACAAGTTGCCAGAACCGATTTTTACAGAATTCCGTCAGAGCGTCATTGCTCTCGTCGGAATGAGGTTGGAGGACAACAAACGTTTTGAAATGGACGAGATGACCATGCATGCAATTACGGCAATCATTTTATACGCTTATTTCGCTCAGGAGCCAGAAGCATCTGCAACACTGTCGCAGCAGAGGGACTTTCTGTATCAGCAGGATCGGCCCTTTCACCGGCAAGTGTTTTTGAATGATGGTGGCTGCCTTTATTGACTGTCAAAAGCTCTCTGAAGAAGGTTTCCGGGAAGATATTCGACACAGCATGGCATATAGCTACTCAAACTTTATGGACGATTGCACAGATGTGCAGCAGTGAGGTGAGTGTGGGTGCGTAACGACACACCGAGTATTCATTCCCTACAGGTTCCACGTCACCTGCAATACGAGATCCTGTTGATCAAATTGCTCGAGATTTGCATGGTTTCACGCTTACACTACACGGTAGAACCCGTGATTCACTGGCTTGAGGATGACAATGAATGATATTGGTAAATTTATGTCACCGTTGAGCATTAGGGTTGCATGTATTAGTTATGACCGCCACGGTCCAAGTAGGCTGCTGCCAAAAGTCCGCCTCATCTCAAGCTCAGGTCGGGATTTAGAACACACATGAAAGAGCGTTGACGCAGTCATCTTTTGCACACCCTTCGCAATCCCAACCTGGATAGCGTGCAAGTCCTATCGGCGATTAGAACATGGCTACAAGCTGGACCATTCCACCAATCAGCGGCGCAACCGTTCAGGGGTGAAATTCTAACCAACATCCAATTCCTGCTCGCTGCGCTGGCGATCAAACTGCCCGAACCATTTTTTACCGAGTTCCAGCAGGACTTGATTGCTATCGCCAGGATGCAGTGGGAAACAAGCCGTTCAAGGGATACGGGGCAGCTACTCGTGCATGCAAGCCGTGGCAATCGTTCTTCACGCTCGTCTCTTTCCGGCGCTAAACACGTCTTCCGCAACACAGCCGAAGCCGAGTGACCTTGTGGAGCAGGATCAGGATTTTCGCTGGCGAGTGTCTTTTGTATGGTGTTGGTAGCCTACGTTGACTGTCAGCAGCGCTCTACCACAAATGGAAGGGCTCACATATTGCGAGAGCATCAAAAGCAGCGAGGTGCAGGTATAAATTGCGCGCGAGTCTGCGGACAGTCTAGCCGGCGTAGGAGTCGCGCGAACGGGGCTTTGACCGAGATCGCGACGAAGAGAGACGACTCTGCACGAAGAACAAATCGTTAGAGAGCTCGAAGATAACGAAGACACACAGGAGACAGACAGACATCCCAACTTTGAGCAATGTTATTCCACCGCCTGAGAATTGAACCAGTCGGGTCGGTCACGACGGGTCGGCACGAAGCTGTAGTACAATGCAAGCATCACCGAAGTCACGCTATGGAAGCCTGGAAGGAGCGTTGTACGGGCCATCGGGCATAATGGCAGAGCTGATCAGTGCACGAGATATCAGGGCGGGCCAGTGTGAGGAAAAGCGCAACCCTGCCCCAGCATGCCAACTCCGCACTGCCCGAAAACCGCCACCGGTCCAATTTTGGTCAGAAAACGGGTTTTACCTGAATAGCGGGACAACGAGACACTGAAATGAGATGAATGAGTGATCAAATCACAGTAGTACATCTCCCATTCTGTCTGAGAAAAAATTCTTACACAGTAAGCTAATGATAAAATGTGTGGCCATAATTCAATAGAAGGTACTCTATTTTGATATTCCACTAGGAATCGATTCGATTTTCCAGCTAGGGGCTATCTGTCAAGGACGTGCCTCGCGGAGGCAAGTAAGAGGTTCCGAAGGCGCGGGTACGATACCGGATGTATCTCAGGTCGTATCCGAGTGGCTGGATGGCAGTGCGCTATTGAGGCACACCGGGCCAGGGACCAAGGATGACAGAGTCAACGGATAAGGCAAACGAAGCAATAGATGATAACGAAGAAGGCTGAGAGGTACCCGAATGTATGCGAGTATCGGGCAGACACGCGATGGGGAACCGAGCACACAATCCCAAGCGAAGGTGACCCGAGGTCAGAGCTTTACTCAGATGAGCCAAGGTTATGCCAACGGAGCCGGACGAGATATTGGATGTGAGGAGGCAAGCCTATTGTTGATTTCGAACTTGGTCTCTAAGTACAATCGGTGTCAGGGTCCCACTATATTTCGCTCTATTTTCCCATAGTTTCCCTTCTCGGTAGTTCCCGGTCCGGCTATTTCCGCGTCACGTGCCATTGCACCCCCCTCGTGATCTTCCTGTCGCTCTGTCGCGTTAGGTTGCCATCTGTTCCCGACCATTAATCCCATTCCCGGCCCCTCTGGTCCGCTGAGTCGAGCCCTTCGTCCATGACCCGTCTTTGGCCTAATCCCCTTTTGGACTATAACCCCTTTCGTCTTTGCGCACTTATTAGCACCCATCGCCTCGCGCATGTAGTGCGCTAATGCCTCCACCCTTCCGCTAAGCGCCTAGCGCGCCTACGCCTTCACTTCTCGTGCATCTTCTTGTTAGCGCCCAATGATCCACACATCCCTGATGATCTCTGTCCCTTTCGGGTTTTGTCCCTGACGGGATCCTCCCTGGGATTCTCCCTTCTGCTTCTTGCATGCTTCCGCCCCTGATCGTCATGACCCTCAAGCAGCGCACACTGCACTTGTGGTGTTCCGCCTTCCCACGTCTGTTGAACCGTACCTGCCCTGTCGTGAGCCTGATGGAAGGGTCGATGAATGCCTTGTGCTTCGCCTGCCCGATAAAGTCCGCAATACCCTCGAGAGCCGTATCATCCCTCATCCCGTGTAAGTTGTGCATCCCTCGTACCGTCTCTGCCGCCTCATCATAGAGAGCATGCATGCCTCTCCCCTTTTAGCGCCTAGCGCGCCTTTCCTCCCATTTCCCGAAGTCGCGTACTCGTCGCCTCGCGTCTTATACCTTGCCCCAGTATGTTCTTCTTAGTTGTTGTCCCGCGCACCTCTCAGGCTGCGTGCACCAAACGGTCAGTTGATAACGCCTTGCGCTTTGCCCTCCTAGTAAGCTCCCCTCTCCCTTTGTCGTGCGTCATGCTTCCGCTACGTGCAAGTCCCCTCTGAGGTCATCGTCCCTGATGCTTGTTGCCAATGACGTGTCGTGCTTCTTTCCCTTTTGGGCTTCGCCCATGGCTTCCTTCCCTGAATCCCTTTCCTCTTTCGTCAGTCGTGCGGATCCCCTGCAGATCATTGCGGATCCCGCGCAGATCTTGCGCATCCTTCGTGCCCCTCTTGTCTCATGTCACGCACCTTCACCTGCAGTCCCCTAGTCGCCCTCGTTGTGGTCAATGAGTCATCACACTCATCCAAGCTCATGGTTGGTAATGCTTCGCGCCTCGCCCTCAGCAAAGGACCAGTAGTATCTCTCCCTCTCCCTGCGTTGTTCTCTAGTTCCTGCTTGGTCTTAGTCTCGCGTACATGTCTCACTCCTTAGCGCATGCGTTCCTCCCTCCCCCATTCTGGTTTGTCTTCCTTGGCTCCTTTCTCGCCCCTGCCTCTGCCCCTTACTGCCTTCGCGCAACTCCTGCGCAAGCGGGAGTAACTGCCTCATCGCCCCTGATCTGGATCTATAGTACTTCCCCATTTGTACTCGCGCGCCTATCCCCTTGTCACATGCGCGACGAGTTAACCACGGCCCTTCTATGATGTATGCACATGCTCCCTCTGCTTCTGCTTCCGCTTATTGCTCCCGCCCCTTTTCATGATGTGTTGCCGTTGCCGAGTTTGTCATTGTTTGGTTATTGCGCAGCCCCATTAGTAGTCCCCTTCCTTTGAGACTCAGCTCCCTAGCTTGTTCTCTCAGGATTCCCATACTCATAGGTCCACGCATGTACCCCCCTAGTACCCACAATGCTTACTCAGGATTCCCGTACTCATAGCGCGAGTGTGTGTGCGAGTCCCAGCAGCTCCCTGAGGCCTTCGGGCCCTTGTAGGTTGGTCGGCGCGTGGGTGGCCTGGGGCACAGTATGCCCCAGAGCCACTTGGGTCCTAGTCATCGCACGCATCAGTGTGTCGCCCTGACATATGCATTTCATTCCCGAACATGCTGACCTTCACGGCTCAACACAGGCAACAACCTGGCTGCTCATTCTAATCAAGCTAGCCATGTAGAGCAATACAGGATCAATAAATTAAATATATTATATGCTGCATTTATGTGCAATCAGTTACTCATGGATTGGCCATTACTAACCTTCACAGGAGAAACTAGAGAGTCCCTAAAGCGGGAGAAGCGATGAGACCCTGCTCTAGAGCGACGAAAGCACACACAGGAGGCTCCTGAAAGAGATGACCCACTCCGGAGCGTAAAATGAGCACATGAGTGCCAACTAGCCTCTTCACAAGCGGGTGCTAACCGCTCTGATGTGCTACTGACTTTTTCAAGCATCACGGTCTCGATCGCGTGCCGAGAATCTTTGAGAGCGAGGGTATGATTCTCAGGAGCAGAACACATTTTCGTGATGTGTCACTTGTGCGGCATGTACTTTGACATGTCATCAGCGCCAATGCCATGTCATGGTGTACTTGACTATTATCTCACACCATGACATTCAGTCTGCTCGCCTCCACATCCTGTGCCAATGAAGAGCACAAGACATGATCGGCGGATTTGGGCTTCAGAGTAATGCTTGGACGCGGCACAGCTTGCCACTGCATCCGCAGAAAAACATCATTTCACTGTTTTCTAACATGATGTATGTGATAGTCACCTAAGACAGAGCTAAAGAATGCTATACACAACGATCCGGGACTACACCTGTGAATCAATCGGTAGAAGCTGGTGATGAACTGGAGGATGCAGGGCATCCTGACCCGCGATAATGGCACGCAACTCGTCTTCCACGTGATTGCACAGGTCGCAGGATGACCTGCGCTCAATTTCGTCAACCAATTCTCTCCGGGTCAAGTGCCAACGCACGCCAATGCGATTATCCCAACGGGCGAAAGGCAGATCAAAAATCTGCCTCCGCATGCTCCTCCACCATGCCGAGTCAACCATCTTTGCGTGAACAGCGAGTTCGACAAAAAGTACTCATGCGCGAGTAGGAGCTGAAGACCTCGTTCACCTCCTGCCAGCTCATGCACAAGTAGCTTCGCTTGACTGTCCGGTAGACCCAGCCGCGACAGCAGTGCCAGCTCAATTGCAAACATTTGTCCCGCATCTGTATCCCAGTCCCAAGCTCCCTCTCTGGTGGCTAAGTAAAGGCGCCACGACGAAGTTGTTTCATCTCCTGTCGGAGACCGTGGCCGAAGCATGTTCAGCGGTGTCTCCTGTAAGTAGTTTTGGACTGTGTGGCGATTTCTAAATCTGCTGGAAATGTGTCTGTGATGTTGTACACAATCGTCGTCATGGCTCAGTCTCCACCGGCGCATCGTGATAGTGCCGTGGAGAACTGTACGCCTGTCCAATAGGTGAAACAAAATGTCCCCGAGGCGTGCAGACCAAGACGGAAGTTGATTCGCGGTCCTCAAAGCGTCGTGAACAATGTCGCATGCAGTATCAATATCGGATGCGGTGCACATCTCCACAAAATCCGAGTTATCGGCAAACGGCAGGAATCCAGCTTCAAGGTGGTCCAATGTTGTAACGCCTGGTACCCAGTAGACCTCGTGTAGGGCAGCGCAGTACGCTTTTTGCACCTCTGGAACAGCTTCAGTTGGAATAGCCAACCCATCACAGTTTGCAAGCATCCAAGAGTAGTTGAGGAGCGCGGCGAACATCCTGTACGGTCGGAGTTCGGGTACAATCGATCGCTCCCTAAGGTGCTCCAAAACCTGCTCGTAGTCATCCGAGAGCTCCGAGGCGCAGAAAACGGTGGTAACGTCGTCCCATGTGAATAATAAGGGGGCAGACACGAGAAGCGGAAGCCGTGGGTCCGGCAACAAGCGCAAGAAGCGAAACTCATCCTGGACTGCTGCTACAACATATGCCTGGAGAAGTCTCCTTGTAATATCCTGCAACTTTCTGTGTCCCAGACGTCCAATCTTGGTCGAAGGAATCGCCTTCCATGTAATTGCCATATGAGATGGATTTAGTCCAAGTCTGTTGACGCTGATTAGTCCTAGTGCGAGGGCACGAATATCGTGTGTAGTGGCAGAAAGCATTGTCTCTAAGCAATCCGCCATTTCAGCGTCGACAGGTAGCTGCATAAAAACCCATGCCCGAAGGCAGCGACCAATGGATGCCAGACGCATCGAGTCACCAGTCGCACTGGTAACACGAGTCAAAACTATGAGGCGTTTCTTGAGCGCCATTGCGAGGTGTAACGACCTAAAGGGGTCCGCCTCGCGAGAGTACCATCTTTGGTGCTCCACGCCGTCTATAGAACCAATCGCATCTAGTGCCACAACGCTGTCTGAGTCCGTCATCTGATTTTCTGGATGTAGTACCCATAGAAGAACCTCCACCGTGAGTTTATGGCGCTGATTACCAACCAGGCGAGTATCGAGGCTGAGTTGCAGGCTTTGAATGGGCCTCATGAGTCGTGGTCGATAATACTGCCTGAGATCGTAGTAAATGTTTTCCGACAGCCGGAGAATACAGTGGTCAAGTATCCAAGTGAATATCGACAGTGCCACGATGCTGATGTCGACCGCAGAGTTCCAACAAGTGAAGGCTATTACTTGCCAGAAGTGATGCAGGACTGCTACCCCCAGTCCCAACCGACGAATGAATGGAGTTCTAGACGGACATTCGGCCCAGTATAACGGCGCGATAGTCGAAAGGATGTAGAAGCCACCAGTCATTGCGGTCATAACAACGACAACACAAAAATGGCTGGATCTAGAGCACGAATAAACATTGACAAGCCTCCGAGGAAGAGAAAAAGCGAAATGTGCAAAAAAATCGCTAAGCACGAAATGAAAGCTTCGATTCCCCACCAGGTGAGGCCCTGGCGAAGTGCGTAATGACGCCATGCCCATTGCTTTGCATCACCAGCTGAAGACCTCATCACCGAGGTGTACTCGACCAGCCACTGCTTCACCAGAATGGCAAGCAAAGACACGATCAAAGCCAGGGTTAAACTGCACAGCCAGAGGCCGTTGATTCGCCGCGCGTTAGCGCTTGGCACGAATGAAGTTGTGATGTTGGCAAGACCGGCGTTCTCACCAGCCTCGAGTCGGTGTAGAATACTGAGAACAGCCTTCGCAGTTATCTCGGTGTGGTCCGTTTGCAGCTGTTTTGAACTGATGTGTTGTCAGCTGCCAGGATCGCACCGTACCAGCATCACTTACGATTCAACCAGCAATGCAGTCAACACTGCTGAGAATAGACCGGCCTATCGAACATGTAAGCTGAAAAATCCATATTTCTCTCAAAACTCACAAAGACAAGCAAGACGTTAAGCATCTCGTGCCAGCCTTGGACGAGGTCCTCGTCCTTTTCGGTGACCCGATCACGGTATACTTTGAACACGCGTGCATTCGGTTCCAGCTCTTCCCCGTACTTGTCAGGAGGATACTTCTTATCGTAATCTGTATACTTGTTCGGGTCGGGTAACGGGTATCGCGCTAAGGGTCAAGGTTAAGCACGTCGCACTTGTGTGAATTGTGAGCAACGAACACCCCGAAGTGTCCTCGAAGGATTGTTTTCTCTCGTGCGACCGTCTTCCTCCATCTCCCGCGGTCAATGTCGCAGCATTTAACTGACCCGCAATATGCTGAAGCGCAATGCAGATGAAGATCTGGCACATAGGCGCTTATCAAGACTCACTTCGTTCTTGGTTGCCATGCCGTGCTGGATGGTGGAGCTTCCAGGAGGGCTCATATCTGCGTGAGACCAGCCAAGACGAGCGAGCTCTGCAGATATTGATGATAGGAGATGAGCGGTCTTCTCCAGAGCGACGTCGTTCATGTGGGCCATTGGAAATGCCATGAAATCACTATAACGGCACTCGCGGTCAGCCTTCACGGTATTTCATCCAGCGCAATGCCTCACATCGCGAAGGAAAAGAAAATGAAAGTTTGGGGTGATGGTGTGAGTTCAAGATTGGAGCAGCCAGATCAGTCAGGCAGGCACGTTATCCCGGAGCCTGGCAAATTGGGCTAAGCTCTGCGAGATAATGGGTATCACACTACGGCCAGGGGTCCGTCATTTTTTACTTGAAACATCAGCGGCATGTTGGTCATTCCCAGGCTCACTCGTGTTTCAGGCAGCTTCCCGACGCGCAACCGCTTTCACATCACGAACTCGACGTTAATGGATGCAACACGAGTACGAGGTAATCAGTTGAAACAAAATGGCTGAAGTTCGTGATAGGAACTAGCAGTAGCGCGGACTAGGGGAGATGAATTCAGCGCTAATTCGGGTGGGAATGTAACATGACTGTCAAAAGGCGGGCCTGAAGTTTGAATGCGTATGCGACCCGGCGTTCAGATATATGCATGAGTAGTGGACGATTAAGCATAATCCAAATGAGTGCGTAAAACGCATTGTATTGAGAACGGCGAGTATTCATTGCGGCACATGCATTCCTTCTCTCTGCTTCAAGGGGACCTCTATGTATGTGGTCGTCTTTCGAAATAATCTTCATATAATTCTTCCGCGATACAGTATTTTGGTCACCCAATCCATAAGGACCCATGTACCGGGAATGTTTCGGGCGCAATACATGTTGGTTCCTTAGGGCACCTGTATCACGCATGTTCCCTCCTAGGGAACATTTCGGTAACATCCCTCCTACTGTTCCGAGCCTCGAACCAAAATGTCTCGACGCGTTCTCTACGGGGGAACACGCCCCCGTGACCACAAATGTTCCGGTCCGGAACATGCGGCAGTTCTGGTTGTGTGTACGAGGACAAACTGGCAAGCGCCGAACACGGCACCGTTTTCTCGCGCTCACGGAAATGTCACCGCGTCATCGCAGCGATCGAGATTGAAAATCGCCTCCTCGAATCTGAGTCTGTGCGGCGGTGATAGACGCTTTTGTACCGGACGAGAATACGAGCGAAAGCTTCAAGGAAGAATGGGATGGCAGGAATGGCGCATTCTGCGTTGGCTGAATGTTGGCTTTACCAGTACTGGCGGGCTCGGAATGATCAAGGTGATACAGACGGAACCAAAGGGTGCGAGTTGGTAGAATCTCCTCCACGCACGCCCGCCTGACGGTCACTGACCGTAAAGAATAAAACGCAGCGGATAATGTTCTGGGGATATCTGGTCCTAAATCATGACCCCTAGAATGATGGAAGCTAGCGCATGGTACCGTGTGTTAGATTCGGAAAACGAAAGATAGTGGCAATTCCACGCCAGCGACGCTCAGGGCCGCCATCGCGCGCGCCTGATCAGCATAGCATACACGAAGGGTTGCCGAGCTTCGCGCATCTGAGAGTTCTTAGCGGGCCACACGAAGTGCGATTGCGACGGAGTTCAGGGCAAAAAAAGTGCAAACTCCTAGCAATTAGGAATTGGCGGATGCGGAGTTGTGCCGGGATAACTAATGCGGTGCATGCACCTGCCCCGGTTTGCGAAGCACATTTGCGCGGTGATCACACCCATTTGTAGATCACTCAAGTCCTCCGCACAACCGCGCCTTAAGACTTGCACGGGAGATGCTACACGCCGAAACGCATAACAACACCCCGAGTTTGCAACCTGCCTTCTCCTCCCACGGCTCGTCATGGAGCACGACGATTACAACGCCCTGCTTGCCATCATAAGGCCAGTCATGAAGACCATCCCGGGTCTAAACAATATACTCGAAGGTAGCATCGAAGCGGTGCTCGCAATTAGTACACAGGCCGCGGTAAGGACTCCCACTTAACGAGCTCTATCGTTCTAATCTCGCAACAGACCGCGAGAAGAAACAGAGAGCTCTTAAAAGACCTGTACGACCACGCTTCGGCCGTTCAAGCACAGATCATGCTGGCATTACGAGAGCGATCAGCTCTGGACCAGGAAGCTCTCCTGCCGAGAGTGCGCGACTTTGTAGAGTGCGTGGCTTAATTGCGCTCCTGTTGCTGTGTCTCACAGGGTTTGCAGGGTTTTGCGGGCGGTGGTAGATTTCGCGGCGACGACCGGCGACTACTGTGCGCCGTGGCGCCGTTGAGAAAGCAAAGCGGGGCATCGTGGTCTTCTTCAAAGCGACCTCGACGGCTGGAAAAATTCTCGAGATGAAGCAGAAAATCACAGATGCAGCACTGGTATTCGGTGTGAGTTGAGCCGATCGTCAACTGGGACCATTGCTAACATCTTGCAGATTGCGACGAGATTACGCACTGAGCAACGCATCCTGGACAGTCAAGTCATCTGTGAGCAGATCAAGGCTGGCCAGGATCGGCAGAATCGAGAGCAGCTCGAGTCTAACGCGAACACTCGTCAAGAGTTCCTGTGGGCTGAGCAAGATCGAGCGCGGCACGCTGATGAGTTGGCGGACAGACTGGAGAGGCTGAGGGAGATTGAGGAGAGGGGTTAGTACTTTTCATCTGATTGTTTCACCTCTCTCATATCGGACTCAGAGCAAATTGACAAAGCCCTAAAGCCCGTCCATACGGCCGCCCACTACTCGGCCAGTGCTCCAGCCACCTGTACTGAAGGCACACGTACGAATATTCTCTCCGACATGCAAACGTGGGCACTCTCAGAGTACGGACCAATCGTCTATTGGCTGGCGGGACTCGCTGGTACAGGTGAGTCATACTAGTGGATTTATCGCAGGCACCTCATACATATCAGGGAAAACGACGATTACCAGTTCGCTCTGCCGCCAACTCGTGGCTGCGGGTATCAGTGTCGTGAGCTTCTTCATCTCTCGTCACTCGCCGGAGCGCAACACGCTCAGCTCCGTGATAACTACTCTGGCGCACCAGCTTGCGCAGTCCAGCTCTGTGGCACGTAGCACCATCTCTACCGTCCTTCAGAAACAACCACCAATCTCAGCTCGCCCAATCCTTCAACAGACAGAGGAGCTGCTGGTTGGTCCACTCAATGCCGTTCGGGCAGCCTCTGCACCGGGAGGTCAGCGGATTATCATCGCCATAGACGCCATGGACGAGTGCGATGACTTTGCCGCCTCCGACGGTCGCGATCTGCTCCGAAAACTCGTGCCTGCGCTCTGTCACCGCGGGCACGACGTAAAACTCTTTCTTACCAGCCGCTACGAGCCGGAGATCCAAGTCATACTCAACCGGGTTTTCAATGGTGCGCAAGACAAGCGCGAGACGTTTCTACTCCACGAGGTCCGGGAGAGCTATGTCTCAGCCGACATTCGCACTTTTGTCATGAAGGGCTTCGCCGACATTCGCGAACGGTTTCCCAGTATTCCGTCCGCATGGCCATCCTTGTATCAGGTCAACGAGCTTGTTGAGATGTCAGGAAAACTTTTCGTGTTTGCTTCCACAGTTCTACTTTGGATCAGCGAAAAGACGGCATCACCCGTTTCGCGCCTCACCGAGATTCTGACCGCTATACGCGACTCGCGTCTAGTTGGCCAACATGAGAGGTCTCCGTTCGGGTATCTCGATGCACTGTACCTCGCAGTTCTCAGAAACGCGACTTCCGATGCCCACCCCGAAGCTGTCACCAACTCACGATTGCGGCAGGTATTGTTCATGGTCATATGTGGCGACAATACTGTCACTTTGGACGTTATCTCCGGCGTCTTGAGGTTAGAGGATCACGAGCTGGATCCGTTACTGGGGTCACTCTCTGCGGTAGTGCGAATCCCGAGCAAAACCTCCACCGTGCCTCTCACTTCTAGCGGAGCTTGCTTCATGAATATTCCTGAGTCTATGAAGGTCAATGCCTTCCACAAGTCTTTCCCCGACTTCCTCGTCGATCCCAAACGGTGCAGCGATGAGCGCTTCCGTATCCAACGCGATCGAGAAGAGTCCCACCTTGCCCTTGCAATATTACAGGCCACCCAAGATCTGGCTCGTGTCGAGAGTGGGCCGGGGTTTACAGTATACATACAGAGGTATTGGTGCTATCATCTTTTGAACACCCTCCGCAATCCCAATCTGGACAGCACACGAGTGCTCTCGGGAATTAGAACGTGGCTGCAAGTTGGAGCCATGGCAGATTCTGAATCAGTACCGGTGTTCCCGTCTCGGACGGTCCAAACTTTTGTCGACATCCGATTCTTGCTCGCTGTGCTTGTCAACAAATTGCCCAAACCGATTTTAACCGTGTTTAAGCGGGGCCTCATTGCTCTCGCCGGAGCGAGCAGGAGCAACAGCATTCGTGGTACTAGGGAGAATATACTTGTGCATGCAACCATGGCAATTGTTCTTCACGCTCGTGTCTTTCAGGCGGTGGACACTTATTCTGCAACACTTGTGAAACAGGACCAACGTTTTCACCGGCAAGTGTTTTGTGCATGGTGCTTACTGCCGATATTGACTGTCAGCAGTGCTCTGCGGGAGATCACGGGGGAAGGGGTCAGCAAGGCATGGCCTACAGGTATCAAACGTTTGTGGAAGGTTGCACGAAAGTGTAGCAGTGATGTGAGTGCGGCCGCCCAACAAAACACCCGGTATTCATTTCCTACAGGTGCCGGCTGAAATGGACGAAAATATCGCATTGATCAAGGTGCTGGAGATTTGCATGGTTTCGCGCTCATATTATAGGGCAGAACCCGTCATTCCCTGGCTTCAAAATAGTGCCAATTGACCATCTTAAATGGGAACGTCCATCACTGTCCTGAATTGATGTTCCATGTTTTGGCTGTGACCACCCGAGCGGTGCGAATCAAACTCTTATGTTGCCATGCACATTGAAAGCGTGTGGTGCCGTGAGCGGTGATGCCAGGCATGACAACAGATCCGCAACTCGCACCAGGACTGACGATGCGGCTTGTTCATAATCACTCCATGGAAAGCCGCGGGCAAATATATGAACAGATTTGTGCTGCGCTGATGTTGAAGGGAACGCCGACGCCGAGGTTTCCTGAACGCTTTAACTTCACGACACGAGTAGAACAACCTTGAAAAAGATGCAAAACAAGTTACCCTTGCATCTCCGTCATAAGGAAACTCGTTTCTTCTCTTCATTCTTAGTTAGAAACCGGTGTACAAATGAATTCTCGATTTGCTTCGACTTTGGTTCGGAAACGTTCAATAACTTGGCTTCACCTCATTATAGCAGCCAGGGAGTTCAATTGCTTTGACGCAAGCTGGAAAGCACAAATCCGCGAACCGATGGATCAGAGCCTGGTCGAGATGTGAGGGATCCATCCTGACACGCACGATCTGCAATCATTGAGTGGGACATAGCGAGCTACAATGCAAGCGTCGTCGAACTCACGCCCTAGCCTAGAAGGAGCGTTGTAAGTGCCTTCGGGCATAATGGCAGAGCTAATCAGCGCATTGTATATCACAGAGCTGGCCGGAATGGGAAAAAACTCCGCACTGCCCCGCGTCATCGAAATTGCAAAGATTCTTTCTTTCAACGTGACCGCCGTCTAGTCCGTCCAGACGACATGACGTAACCCGACCTGCACACCTCTAAAAATTTTGGGATATTTTTTAGCGCGGTTGGCACGGAGATCTGGGAAACGCGGCGGTGTTCGGTTCCTTGTGTTTCGTTTATAATGCCATGGCACGCGCACACCGCGTCAGCCACGCCCTCTCGTTCTTCTCGCTCTTCCCTTCGTAGAGCTGCATCTTCTTGTCACACACACCCTTGTTTGCACGACAACGAGGTTATATTGACGATAATCTGTGCCTCGTGTTGACCCGCTGACCCGCTGTCCCGCTCCGCGCCCGCACCTTCAATAAATCCGTACTATTCCACCCGGTCCACCCGGTACACACACAATCTAAAACTTTTACAATCGTTGTGGTCGTCTGGCAACTC
>JAGTJP010000342.1:0-20545 GCA_020744175.1 Auriculariales sp. MPI-PUGE-AT-0066
ACATCGTTGACGAGCAGTTTGAGCGGGTCTGACGACTCAGATGAAGAGCACACCCCACGCCGATCCTCCCGAATCAGAAAGCCAGGGACGTAGATATGTTTTGTGGATCGCTTTCGTGCTTTCTAGCTTTGTATCGCGTACTACTTAATACACGTGTTGGTTGGAATTTGGCATCTCCACGCGCGCAGAGCCGGCCTATGGCCGGTGCGCTCCTCTGACTCTCGCGCCACCACCAAGGCGTCCCGCATTCCAGGATGTCGCTACCGGACGAGTCTGAATTGGACGTGGATGCAATTCAGGCACAGATCGATATGGCCATGAGCGCGACGTATGGGCTCGTCGGTTCATGGATGAAGACTTCCTCTATGAAGGCTTCAAGTTCGAAAGCTCCAGCCGCGCAGACCACCGAGCAGGAACTCGCAGAATATATGCGCAGACCGCCCAGGTCAGCTCTATATACAGTTGCTACTAAGTAATCTAGTACTTACGATGTATCTTCGTTCAACAGACTTGGTCTCGGTGCAACCGTGTCTAAGTCTGATGCAGCGCTTCATCAGGACGCAGCGAAACTGGCCTACAAGCTCACCAATGGGAAGGGTAAAAAGCGCGCCCGTGATGAGGACCTGGCTGCCTCAACTTCTCGTGCAGAACACGAGTCCGACGATAACGACGAGAGCCGTGCAGGGTCAATCTCGACAGCTTCCGCGCTCAAACTAAAGTCGAAGCAGAATTTTTCGCCATTCGGAGATAGCTTCACTGGAAAAAAGTCCAAGAAGCGGAAAACGCACACCGAGGATGCTCAACTGGCAGATGCGAGCGAGCCGCAACCCGCGAAGAAACCTCGTTCCGAATCCATCATAGAAAATATGCCTCCACCCACGAGCAAGCGAGATGAAGCAGATGAGGACACCCTTATGGACAATATTGCAACTGATGCAGTTCATCAACACAATGTACCAGTCGCACACCCAACAACCGAGACCGTCGACGACCAAAGCACGGCTGAGCGCAAGAAGCGGAGGAAAAAGAAGAAGCGACATGACGGTCAAGCCGACGATGGTATCACACGCCATTCAGATGCATTTGGCGAACCCACGGAGCTGATATCTGAAGCACCTCCACCTCCGGCTAATCCAGATCTCGACATGCCAGCCTCTGACCATAGGGCGGAAATCATTTTGCAGGAGCGGAAAGACAAAAGAAGAGGGAGAAGCGAACGCATCCAATGCAGGAGAGCACGCTACAACATGCACAATTGAGTTCCGCGCCAACCTCCGCTTTTGCAAGTGAACGGCTCTCAACCTCGCTTGCACTGTCATCGCCTTCGTCTTTTGTGCTCTCCTCCGCCAAGATGGCTAATAGGACGCATAGTGGCGAGTTTTCCGCTGGTGGTACTACCATATCCTCGCCGTCTTCGCCCATCTCGACGAAGAGGATCTCTGTTTCTGTCGCCCCAGAGCGTAGTTCGGCTCTGCAGCCAAAGGCGGAGGCTCTCTCTCCCCGAGAAAGATCATTGCAAAGACCATTCTCAACCTTAACGGGCCTCCGCCTCTGTCCCCTCCTCCCGCCACGTCTATCAATGGGATACAAGGCGGCGATATTACAGCTGGAGAAGGAGAAGGGAAGAAGAAACGTAAACGTAAGAAGAAAAGAAAAAGAAGGCTGTTGACGGTGGGGAGACTCTCCCTCAGCCGCTACCTCAGCATCTCGACGCAGACGACGCGGAGAGCGATGAGGACAACTGACGACGCGTTACCCTTGGACATATGGGAGCCAAATTCTCGGACAACTTATTACATTGCTACATCTGGACTGCAGTCGTACATTGGACTCTTACATTGGAACAAGCGTACATGTTGGATCACGATCCCCCTCCTATACCCTCCTAAAATGTGCACTATCAGAACATCATAAGCCGAGCAGCGGGTTGTTCTGCGTCGCGTGTTTTATTCATTCATAAGGTCACGATCATGATCACGGTCTTCAAGTTCGTGCGCGGGCATTAGCTGTCACCGGAAAGGAACGACTATTAAAGCGTGTACGGCGTGCGGTGGCCGTCGCGGTGTGTGCACGAATCTCAGCTTTAAACAGAGCCCAGCGCCGTCGGCGCTCCTTGCGGCGTTCGCGTTTCGCCAACTCGCGTTGCTCGCGGCCCTTGTGACGCATCTGCGACCTGCAAAACAATGTGCAACATGACTTTGAAAATGCCAGTGGTGACCAGGATGGCAGCGATGCTCCATATGCCCCACGGGCGCCGCCAGCGGTTGGCATAGTCCGGGATGCACACTGCGATATTGACTCAACCGACGGTCATGATGCTCGCCGTCGCGCCGCGAGCGGCGGTGCGAACCACTAGTTCTGTGATGAGAAGAGCCCTTCCTGCTTTTTGGCCACCTGGGATCTCGATGCGGGCTGCCGTTCCGCGTTTCGATCACCGTATCGCCGGTTGTTTGCGTCGCGGTGGGCAGTTGTCCGCCGGACAGAAGTACCATGTCCGACTGAGCTGTTAGTACGACTGCGAGTGCCAACATTATGCGCCGTATGCGGAGCTGCAGTCTTGCGCTGGCCCCACGAGCGGGGATTCCACCAGCCATGCGCTCGATGCCCTCGGCTGCTACTCGCGCTGGCCGTGGCGCCAGTGCGCAACATCCTCACGATAGTCATGTGCGTCCATCTCATCTTGGCCATATGCGACGCAGATGTCTGTCCCCGAGAACCTTGCCTGCAAGCGGTTGGCCCAGCCGTGTACCTTGGACGGAGCCTTGGGCTCAGGTGGCTGCGCGGATTCCGTCGATTGTCAGCAAGCTGTCTTACATAGACCAAGCAGGCAGTTACACACCTTCCAATCAACAAGACGGGCGGCGGAGGAGGAGGCGCCATATTCGTTCGGCGACGCGTGAGCGGGAGGACAAAAGCTGAGGTTGATCGGACTTCAGTAACTGATGATGACATACCGGCATAGCCACCTTCGGTCTTTGTCTGGATAGGAACACAATTGCTTTGATCGTAAGAAAAGAAAAAAAAATCGACAAACCTAATTTATTGTAACGTGGCACGAAGCTCGATTGGAAAGGATGCGAACGTCTGGGTTCACTCGGTTCTCCGATCGTGCGTTGACCTTGTCCGTGCCATTTACCGGATACATAATTAATATCGATTAATATAAATGCCGCTTAAGCCGATGTCGGCCAGTTTGCTTGTACACTACCACACGTGTGGCGACTTCCGATGAGATGGCTTCGGATGGAAACTACGATCCAATCTCCGCAACTCCGCCTCTTGCAGTCAACTTCAATCCTTGGTACGGAGGCGCCTGAAGCCAAATCACCACACTACAACTTGAACGAGAACTCATGTTTCCGAAGCGTTGACTGCCGTCCAAGCAGCGCGCGACACCACGCTCGCACGCTTGCGCAGCCTACACCGGGTGTTTTGGTTCTCTAGCGGTAGCTCAGTCCTATATTCCGGCTGCAAACCGACATAATACATCAAATTCTTCAACTTTGCGCTTGAAACCAGTCTACAACCTCGTCCGCATCTTTGCCATCTGTGGCTGTGGGAGTCTCGCGCGTTTGGAGCTGCTCTTCGCCATAATCACGCCTCAGCTGGAAGAGTTCTTGCTAACAAGTTGCAACTTCTGCGTCTCATTTTCTAACTCCCATTTCTTTTAATTGCTACGCGCCTGCGCTGCCTCAGCATTCGGACGAACAGTGAACGACTGGACGACATTCATGCGAAACCTGGGTTCCGGGCCACAAGTTCTATAGTTATGACGGAGCTCGAGCTCGTTACACTCATGGATAGCCCATCTCTGGGTATAATGGAGTGCAAGGCAACGCCAGAAATGTCTGGGAGCATCAGCCTCATCTAATTTGCAAAATATATCTTCCTGAGGCGCCCAAATCTGGTCTGTTGCTGCCTACTCACCTCCTTGCTGAATCTCGAGGAACTCGGGCTCACTCTTGTCATCCCTGCAACATCATTTTTGCTGCATTATCGCTGAACCTTAGCGTCAACACTAGCTCGGAGCCTGCTCTGTGCTCAAGCCTTGCGCGGCTCTATATCACCAATCATCGCTTCGTCAACGACATGGAGTCCCTCAAGACTGGCATTGTGCATTTCATCCAGCAACGCACAGAGCATGCGCATCAACTCGAGCTCAAATAAGGAATTGTGCAGGCTCACAATATGCTCCTAGTTGGATTGAAAGATAGGCTTGACCCTCAGATGCATGTACTTCATCAACCGATGCAAATAATGCATTCTAATTCAAGATGACATGACAGAGACGGCTTCATCCCATAGATCACGTTGTGCCCACACACCAGCAATAGCAGCCACGACCATCCAGCAGGCATTTTGTCCAATACCCGCACAGTCATCCTCGGATCTCCTCGCCCGCTCTTGGGCGCCCTCGTCTCCACTGTCAGCTTCGTCGTCAGCGTTGCGTTCGGCACGCAGAAGCGCAATCACCGCTCGCGCGAGTTCGCGGAGATGACTCATGTCGTCCGCACGCAGCATCCCGTCTGTTTGTGCCAGCAATGCAAAGAGCCAGCGGCCGTGAGCGGGGGCGAGGTAAGCATGCGGGTGCCTGCGTTCGGCGGCACAGGTGAGCCAGTGTCGGTAGTACTTGAAGAGTTGGATGGTCATCTTCTGCGGTGAATGTTCAGTTTGAGGAGATTGTAGTTATTATGAGACTCACATCATCGAAAATGTTGAGAACTTCGTTAGTCGGCTCGCGGGCTCGCGGTTGTTGGATCACAGGTGGTGGAGGAGTAGCAGCAACTTCGCCCTCTTCTTCATCGCTGTCGAGCTGCATCTCGGCTTCCAACTTGGCGGCGTCAATGACTATACGTCTAGTTGTCTCTGATGCAGAGTCGTCGGCGTCATACAAATTTGCCGGATCCCAGTGCGCCTGAGAGCGAGCTGTTGGCAAAAACTCCGGTTCTGAAACCGATGGTGGAGGTTTTTTGGATGTCGATGTTTGGACGTTCGTAGTTGTTGATATAGTTCCAACTTCGGACCGGGGTACGCTGAGATCATAGTCTTCATTGAGGAAAGTCCACCACCCGTTTCTATCGATTAGTTTTGGGAGCTGTCGCTGCATTGAAGCATGGTTGAGATGAACAGGCTTTTGTTGTAGGTTCTGCAACCAGTCGAGTCAGCTAGGCGCTATCAAAGTTCTGCAATCCGTATGCACCTTGCGAAAGTTCTTGAATCTCTCTTCAAATTTGTTGCGCCACTCGGCACTAGGGACGCGAAAGCGAGTGATCGACGCATCGTCGTTGGAAAGTGGCGCGGACGAGTTGAACTGCGACTGCATTGGCAAAGACGCGGCACCTGGACTTGCCGCCACGTACGAGGGTATTGAATACGGATTTGGCACGCGCGTGAAGCGCGGCAGCTTGAGCGCGTCGCGCCGGACGAGCGCGAGGTATGTCTCGCCATCCATCGGCTCGCCGTCAAAGTCCTCTGGCAGTTGCGCAACGGGCAGCGCCTGGCTACCGCCCACTTTCTCGTCGCCGTCGTCATCATCGCGTTTGCGCTTCTGGCCGGCCAACGGGATGAGTGGGATTTCCATGGCTGGTCAAGTCACGACGCGCGACCGCAAGTTTCCGGCGGCGCTCCTTTGTTTCGCGGGATGGCTTCAATCACTGACAACTCTTCGCTCGACGATCTCGTGCAAGCTTGGCTCAAATGGGATCGGGTACTCAATAAATTTGCATCACCGCACCATCTCATGATGCGCACAGAACGATGCATCGAGAAACGAGATCAAGGCTCTCCATGCCGCAGGCAATATCACCGAACTTGAGCAACATATGAAGTAACTACACCTATTTCTAATTTTTACAGCGACACTTAACTAGTATCAATAGACCCCGCCTTGAGTTCGGAACTGCTGGGCTTCGAGGACCCATGCGCGCAGGCTTCAGCGGCTTGAACGATCTCATGGTCGTCCAGACTGGCCAGGGTGTTGCTCGTTATGCTGCCAAGACCACACCCTCGGCTGAAGCTCGTGGGGTGGTGATTGGTCACGATCATCGACACAAACTCTGCTCGTTGGGCAACGATGACGGCAGCTGCGTTCGGCGCGCAGGGTTACAAAGGTGTGCAGGTGCCGGGCACGTGAAACTATGGATTGAACAACTCGCGCAGTCCATGTTCTTGAGGGAAACTCGTTTACCCCACTGTGCGAAGCCGCCGATGGCTTTCATTCGTGCTCATTCTAAACGCGTCTTCTAGTGTGCCTTTCGCGGTCACGCATCTCAAAGCTGCATGTGCGTATTGATGGTCTCAGACGTCCCGTGGCTTACACGAGTCTAAGAGGCATCATGATAACTGCATCCCATAATCCAGGGCAAGATAATGGCATCAAGATCGTGCGAGTTGCTCCTCATGTTCTGACTGCGATTTATGCTAACCTCCCGCACAGTACTGGGAGAACGGAGTCCAGGTATGCAGAAACCTAGGAGATCATTTTCAAGGACTGACGGGTCAACAGATTATTGCCCCGCATGACGAAGGCATTGCGCAGAGCATCGTGAGCGACCTCGCACCTGCGAGCTGGGACAAGGCCGATGGCACCCTCAACGTGACGGAGGAAATCACCACCGCCTACTTCGCCACAGTTATCCCGAGCGTCATCAAGCCGTTCCAGGCTCCAGATAAGCCTCTCCGCCTGGTTCACACCTCGCTGCACGGTGTTGGCGAGCGCTTCATGCGCAAGGCGGTTGCACAACTTGGCGGCGCTGTCGAAGTTATGTCCACTCCAGAACAGGCCGATCCCAACCCGGACTTCCCGACGACCGCATTCCCGAATCCTGAGGAGAAGGGCACGCTGGTGAGTTTGATTGCGTACTGTCGACGACCTTTCGTTGACACGCGTCTTTAGGATCTTGCGATGGCATTCGCTGACAACCAAGGAGTGCACTGGATCGTCGCAAACGACCCAGACGCGGATCGCTTTGCTGCAGCCGAGAAAGGTAACAACTTCCTGCTCAGCTGGTATTTGTATTAACGCGGTCTGCTGTTGCAGTCGACGGCAAGTGGCGTATCTTAACGGGCAACGAGATCGGGATCATGCTCGCCGCGGCCATGCTCGACCAAGTAACGCAGCAAGGGCTCGACAAGTCGAAGGTCGGGATGATCACGACTGTTGTGAGCTCGAAAATGTTGCGCGCACTTACGGAGAAGGAGGGTTTACGCTATTCCGAATGCTTGACTGGTTCGTGACCCATTCCATAACCTCTCTGTATGCTCAGATTGACGTTGTCGCAGGTTTCAAGAACCTCGGCAACTTGGTGCTCTCGATGAAGGAGCAGGACGTTGATGTCATGTTTAGCTATGAAGAGGCATTGGGTTATGCAGTTAGCCCGCTTATTCGGGACAAGGATGGGATCTCCGCACTGGTCAGTGAGAGAGTCTTTTGTTTGTGACTTTTCTGAACAGTCAGTGCAGATTGTGTTCGTGCAACTGCTGTTCAAACTCCAATCCGAGAACAAGTCGCTGCACGGCTATCTTGCTGAGCTTCATACTCGGTGTGTGCTTAGACATGAAGATCTTGCGACTTCGGAGCCTCACCATGCAGTTATTCAGTTATGGTTACTTCGAGTCGCGCAACGCGAGCGTCCGGTGTGGCCAGCCTGAAATTGCAAAGATGTTTCTTGGCATGAGGCAGACTGATGAGGTTCGTCGTGTTGAGAGCTCACGAACGCTTAGGCCTGACATCTTCCTCACAGGCTGCGTCGCCAGCGCAAATCAAGATATCGCAGTACCCCGATACGCTAGGTGGCTTGAAGGTCGTTCGAGTCGTCGATGTCACGCTCGGGTACGATAGCAGCGCAGCCGACCGGGCAAGTGTGCTCGGCCGCAGTCCCGGGCAAATGATTCAGTTCTTTGCGGAGGATGCTGAGGGCTCTCGGTTATATGCTACTATTCGGTGAGTCCGCTACATCATAGTGTGGCCAATTAACCAACGCCCTTGTTTTGCAGCGCGAGTGGGACCGAGCCAAAGGTCAAGTACTACTTGGAGGCGACTGGGAAGGATACGAATGCAATCCTGACAGCGACTGAGCAGGATCTGTTGAAGAAGTGGCTCGCTGTTTGAGCCCAAAGCCACAAGTACATAAATTACGCAATCCCGATTCTATCAGATGCAGTGCCGGGCCAGGCTGGAGGCGGTTCGGAATCAAGTGACACGGTTCGGCAAGCTGCGGAGGATGAATCATGGCATGATGCTCTCCCTTTCAAATTTGCTCACACGATCTCGTCGAATAACCCCTGCGTTTTATCGTGCCATGAGCCTTGCGCGCGAGATCCCCGTATTCTCCGACGTGGCTTCGTATCGTGTCTGGCGACAGTCTGCATTCCGGCGCGAGGAGAGCGTTGGACTGGTGCCGACGATGGGTGCACTTCATGCGGGTCATCTTGACCTCGGTCTGTCCTGCGCGTTCCCAGACAAGCGCACGCGCCTAACGCGGTGAACCACACTTTCTCGCAGTGCGCAAGTCGCTTGCCGCCAACGACCATACGATCGTGTCGATCTTTGTGAACCCCGCGCAGTTTGCGCCGCACGAGGACTTTTCGTCATACCCGCGCACGCTGCCGTCCGACCTCGCCGCGCTCGCGACGCTGGTCTCTGCGGAGTCAGAGTCGGAGTCGGAGTCGCTGCAGGTGCTGGTGCCGCAGACGGCGGACATGTACCCGACGGGGATCTCGCAGGACACGGCGCAGCAGCGCGGGGCGTTCGTTGCGCTCGACGGGCTCACGGGCACGATGGAGGGCGCCGCTCGGCCGCACTTCTTCCGCGGCGTCGCGACGGTCGTGTGCAAGCTCTTCAACGCCGTCCAGCCCACGCGCGCGTACTTTGGGCAGAAAGATATTCAACAGGCGCTCCTCCTGAGACGCATGGCGCAAGACCTCCTCATGACGCTCCCGAGTGCGGAAAACGTCCGTATTGTGCAGACGACACGCGCGGAGGATGGGTTGGCGTTGAGCTCACGGAATGCGTATTTGAGCGAGAAGGAGAGGGCTCATGCGACGGTGCTGTATCGCGCGCTTACGGCGGGTGCCAATGCAGCGAGACCGCTCGAGGCGGCACAGGGCGTTGTGCAGGAGGCGGTAGACCGCGCGAAGCAGGATGGCGTCGACATGCGGCCAGAGTATATCTCGGTAAACGATCCGGAGACATTTGAGGAGATCTCAGATGACAGGTTTGAGCGTCTGGCTGACAAGAAGAGTGTGATGGTCATCAGCGGCGCCGTGTGGGTTGGCAAGACGAGGCTCATAGATAATCTTATCCTTGGCGACGTCACTAGCATCGTTAATTGACAGGCTGTGGGGAAATGTATAGCACACCTACCCCGCAGTCAAAGACATGTCAATGCGGACGTTTGTGCGGGTGAGCAATCATGACGGAGGCTGTAAAATTGCCGGGTGCCCATACACAGTGGCCCAGCCTCTCGAGAGTACGGTGAGCACGGTATGCAGCCAGGGCGAGGCAATGTGCGCGGAAATGACTCGTTGCGTGGTGGAAGGTATGAGTAGCAACGGATATGGGAAAGGGAGAGGCAGACTCGTGGCTGGTACCACCGCGCCGGTCGGTCAACGCATGTGATGAGAGTGATTGCTATCGTCTCAAAGTCCAGCGCGAGGTCCCGCGGAGAGAGGGGAGAGCTGAGATTGAAGAACGCGCTCTCGTGTTTGGCACGTGCCCAGACGTCAATTGACACTATTATCGCTATCTGTACTGCAGGGTGAGTTGCTGTTTGCGAATGACTGCGACGAAAGATATAAGGGAGGTGTTGTATCTGCGGGGCTTTGTGGAACACGGAACACGGTCAGCTAAACTCCGACACTCTCCTCGAACCGTGTCGCGCGAGCCCCCCGTCATGGACCTTCCAGGCACGCCCGACGCTGCGTCGACCTCGAAGAGCACCGCCCTCACGCCCAAATCACGACTCTCCAAACTCAGAATCAGGACCCCGACTTCGTCCCCGCGCCTAGACACCAGCATCAACACACCGCCGAACCAGACGCAGTCGCCTATCGACCAGATCACGCCGTCGTTTTCCCGCAATGTAAGTTGCGTAAATGTGCAATGCGCACGGCTAATACTATCCTTTGCCTTGGCTACTCCTATTCGTGACAACTCCTTGTGATGCCACCCGACACCAGCTGCACAAATTGCTGACTACCAACAAACGGCAGAAGGTGGAGGTTGCGTCCCTGCGTAACCAGGTGCGTTTGGAGTGTACCCCCTGTAGCGTGGTACTGCTGGACTGACGTCTGTGCACGATTGCTTGACGATAAACAGGTGGAAAAGTGAGTGCTCAGGGCAGGCGCGCGTGGGATGTCGGGTCTACGGGCCTGTTGGCTGTTTGTGGTCCGCCTCGTGTTGGCCATGTCAGCTGTTGAGAGCACCCTTTCGCGGTGTCTCCGTTCGCTGTCTATGGTTCCTGCTGCCTCGCCCTCTCCACGTTGTCGCATGCTCTGGTCATTCTATCCGACCTAGCCCTTCTCAGAACGCACGCTCCCCGCATTGCCACTTTCACATCGCCGTCCTCGCGCTTGATCTGCAAATTGGTTTCCCAGTAACACGTGCTTATGCATCAATCCGCTTCTCGCAGGCTCGTACAAGAGAACGACACACTGGACCGTGCCGCAACTACTCTCCAGACGCGTGTTGACACGCTTGAGCAAGAGCACGCCGACTTGCGCTCTGTAGCGCGCGAGACAGAGCGGGCACGCCGTCGTGCTGAACAGCGGGTGTGTTTCATCTCCTGTTGGCACTCACGATAGACGCTCACTCAGCTTGTATTATATCCGCGATGACTTGATGTTCCCCGCGCTGACCACTGCAATCGCCAAACGTCACTGCTGTTCCGACGCCTGGCGATCCCCGAACGACCACCCACACTGCGACTTTTCTTCACTCACCTTTGACGACCGACATGGGTGTGCTGCAGCTCATCAGCCTCTCAGCACGCTCCGCTTCGCCAGCCCGTAGGGCTCGGGCGCCGCTACCACTCGACACCGAGCTTGCCAGCGCGTCTGTTCACGATCGTGCCTTAACGCCAGCCGACGCCTCGACCTCCTGCACCCCATTGACATCAGCAACAGCACCTGCCCCAGCCCACAAAAACCGCTCCCCACTGCACCAACTCGCGCACTTGCCTGCAGGCGGGTCCTTGCCCACGCGATCCACTGCGTCGCCATATCGCGACTACCAAGAGCTCCAGCAGAACGACATCCCACGACGCTCCAAGACCATCTCACCTACCCGTGCGGCTTCAATTGCTGCGAGGCTGTCTGGTTTTGCTCAGTCCCAACCTTCGACGCGCCCACAGTCGCGGTGCAGTGCCGAGCTTCCGCCGCTCGCATCATCGCTCGCCTCGTCGCCAGCCTCCGCGTATTCTCCGTTACCCGAGACGCCAACAAGCGAAAACGACTCTACGACACCATTCTTCAACAGTTTTTCGGCTGCTACGACGGCTACGTTCGTCGAGCCCGCGAGTACAGGTCCAAGCCGTAGCAACTCGATGGGCAAACGCCTGTCCGCGCTACTCGGAGGATTATCTGGATCTCCGAGCAAAGCAAAGAAACGACCGGCATTGGACATCCTCGCGTTGACATCAGCCGAGCCGACAGAGGTGCGCATGGTGATGTCCACCGTGGCACCAACACTGCAAGACGCGATGGCCGCGTCGAAGCCCGCAAACACGCGGTCGACTTCTCCAAACACGATGACCCGAAGCAGCTCGAACGGGAGCTCGAGCCGCAAGGCCACGCCGGGCAGCACGGTCAGCAAATCCTCCGGCGGCGGCGCGAATGCAGTCTCGTCCAGCTGGAACGGCCGGACGCTGGTGTTTGGGGAGGCCACGGAGAGCGGGCGCAGGGGCATCTCGCGGCCGATGGACACGGCCAACTCGTCGGTGTCGACGTCGTCGCACCACTCGCACGCGCTCCCGCGGACCAGCGTCGATACGCATGGGGCAGTCGCCGAGCGTGACCCGAAGGACCGCCGCGGTAGCGTCGAGGGCCGGCGTAGCCAGCTGAGCGCCGTGCGCGGGCGCGGGTTTGAGCATGGCGCATTTGCGTTCGAGAAGCCGCGTATTGCGCCGCCGCTGGGATCGAGCCTGACGCCGCCGACGCATCAGCGGCCGAGTCTCCACAGCACGAACAGCGCCAATGGGAGCGTGAATGTTGTCCGCAACGTTGAGGAAGGTGCTAAGGATGGACAATTTGGCAGCACGAGCTCGCGGGGACGCAGTGGGACGGATCGGTCGACCCGCTCAAAGCCCCAAACCGAGGAGATCAATGAGAAGAGTGGCATGTTTTTTGGTCTTGGCCGGACCGCCAGCACGGGTGCTACAAAGCGCCAGCCTGCGATTGACGAGAAACGGCGAGGAGGCTCGCTGCGCGAGAAGCGCGAACGATCGGACACGTACGCCGCCGAGGAGCTGTCGCCCAAGAGAAAGTCGAGCGGCTCGAGCCTCACCCGGTTGTGGATACAAAAGACAAAGGAGGCGCTCTGTGCTGGGCGGCCCCCAAGCCCGCTGAGCCGCACCGAGCCGCCGCGCATTGTCCGGACCAGCGCAAAGACGACCACTACGAACGGCGCTGTCGCGCATGCGAACGCCAGTCCACAGCAGCCTGGCCAGGCGGCGGCGGCGGCACGCAAGCGCAAGCCGCTCCCGATCAGCACGCACCTCCCTATGTTCAGGTTCGAGCCTGCGAGCGCGGCGGGGCGGATGACGCCGGACAGCATGCACTCGCGGGGAACTTCTGGCACGCATGGTGGGACCGGACCGCGGGAAGTGACGTTCAAGATTCCCGACGTGCCCCAGCATGCAAAGGAGCGCGCGGCGGCGGCGGCGGCGGTCTCAGTTGCGGCGGCCAAGGTGCAATTCAATCATGCTACCAACACGCCAAAGTCGAGCAAGAAACGCGACTCTGGTGGGTCAGGATCGGATGCGGGTACACAAAACTTGTACGACGCATTTTGCGGTGAACTACGGCGCGTTGTAGGCGATGATGCTTTCGTCGTCTTTGAAAAGTGTCGGTGCCCATTTCGCATGCCTTTGTTCCTCCTGTTCTGACGGGGATTTTTTTTTGGCAGATGTGCGCCAGTACGAAGACAAAGTATTTCCCCTGCTCGGTCCACGTGGGCTCATCGAACGCCTCAAAAAGATTCTCGACCTCTCGCATGCGGGCGAGGACAGGAAGCGTGAGGTCGTCGATCGGTTCCTTCAGGTGGTACGCAGCTCTGAGGCCGCTTCCTGACCTTGCTGCAACCTGCCACCCTATTACACCTGCCGCTATGACGCTTCTCTCTCTGCTGTGCCTACACGTTGCTGTCAATCCGCTCCTCTGCTCTGTTCACCTCTTGTGCTCTTGCTTCTTCTTCACGATCAGGCATGCGTTCATGCAGCTGGTAATGGTCTCGCCTTCCTGCGCATATCGCTTCGACAGCCGTGTTTCATCTGTCCTCACTCCCCGTCGCTTATGCCCTATGCCCGTTCCATGCAGACTCCACTCATGCTGGCACCCCCCGCTCCTCTCCATGCCGTCTCCCGCACTTCATCATCCACACAATCATCCCCCACGCTGCATCGGTTATTCGCCCACGCATTCCTCGCATCCCTTGCCTGCACAAGTCGTCCCATGGTCTCGGCCTCCTCCTCCACCTTCACGCAATCCGTCCCGCCCTTCAGACTCTGTGCCCTGGATTCAAAACTCCGTCGTCAAACCCGTATCAAAACGGGCCCTGCCTTGCCACTTCTGCTGTGTCATAGATAGCTTCATCACGCCTTTCGCCGCATTATTCTTCTCTATCCGTCAGCCCCATGGCTCTGGCCCTTCGAACACGATCAAAGTCGCCGTATGTATCATGTAATTCGTAACTTTTGAACCCTACCTTTTGTGAGCTGCGCTTTTTTGCTCGCCCCCTTTTGCATCCATCCCATGATACGTCGTCACGCCTGCTCCCCTACTGCAAAAAAAACTGCTGCCCCAAAGTCCACGCCCTGCCTTGCCACATCTGTCGTCTGCTCCTTCTGTAGCGGGTACAATGAACTGTCGCACTCCCGCCTCTCCTGCTTGGCTCTTCCCTTCTGCTGCTCCCCCCTTTTTTGCCGTTTCAGCTCGCGTATCTTTGGTTCGCTCTCACGAAGGTTTTGGGATTGTCGCATAACTGTGCTTGTAGCTGGAATTCTTGCTTGTCCTATCAATCAATTCAAAAGTTGTCTGGTTTGTCTTTAAGCAAAAAGTTGCGAACGCTAACGGAGAAAGCAAAGATCGAAGATAGCCCGAGGAATCACGACCAAGAATTTGGAACCATTTCAGGCTCAGCCAGCGTCTTTCCTTTCTTCAAACCGGTTATCACTCCGAGTCTGACCTCCGTGCCACGACCAGTAATACCTCATTGGATCGCATCCGCTTGGCTAAAGCCGTGCTCATGATCATGCTGGCCATGCCGTATTTGCACGCATTGAGTCGGAGGCGCGGACCGCAGCACAGTCATCGTGCACACGGGCTGCCACAGCATGCGATGCTTGTAGCTCAGGCTGATCATGCATTCTCTCCGTTCGTTTCACTTATGATATTTGTTCAACGTCACGGACTATCCCACACTGAGTCAACAACGCTGCTCTCGCACTCTGACAGGCTTGCATGTCCTTATAACACTGCACGCAAAGTTGCAAACTCGATTGCCATTGAGCGGCCATCGGTGGCTATACCAATTGAGCAGCAGTCATGATTTGAGGGCCGTCAGTTGCCGTCAGGCGCAGCACCGCTCTGGGGCGCACGAGCCGCAACCATCGGTCGATCCTCTGTTATCCCCCTTACCCAAATCGCGACATCTAGCACCCCCCTTCTCTTTCTCCTCTTTGCTTCTAACTTTCTTTTCACGCTTTTTGCGTATTTTCTTCTTTTTTTTTCACGCGCGCAGTGCGTCGCCCAAGAAGCGGGAGCCTACCACACTCTCAGTCGATCGTGTATCTGATCGTCTGCGTGCATGGTTGGCGCGCTTCATGCGCAGACGACGCCCGCCGCCGTACCCTTGCTCTCTCCCACACTCACTCACACCACCACCATAATGTAACCGCACGGGCTGCAGCTACTACTACAGGGGCAGCATGTGTCCCACAGGCAGACAAGTGCTGCAAGCCCGAGGCCATGTCCTGGATGAACAACGACGAGGAACAGAACCCCTGTACGTGCGCGCCAACCCTTTCTTAGCCGACCTACCCGAGCGGTGGAAGCACCAGTCATGATGCGCAAATATTCACTCCGTGTTCGTCTTGATAGGTCAGACGCTTCAATCGTTGATGCAAACCTGCGCGCCGACGTTCAAGCTGGATGTCCTTAACGCGGACCTGGCGTGTCCGCTCACTCTGGCGTCCGGTGCTCCAAACCCATGCTGCTGCAGCACAGTATCATTCACGGTACGCTCTATCGTCCCCCCCCCGCCCTCACGCGAAACTGCTTCTGATGGTTCTTTCCATGAAACTTTTTCAAATGTAAATGCATCTTCCGGCACACCACGGCAATGACAACATTGGCCGGTTTGTTATCTTGATGCTGCACTCAATATACGGCATATTACCTCCTTACACGGCTTGGTGGCGCCGTGCAACACAGCTCTTTGCGGCATGCTTCATGTGTCAGTCGCACGCAGGGAGCGTCTCCACGTACTACCAGGTACTAAGCACTTGCGGTGCCGGGGTACAGTTTGGCCGGTGCGTCTTTCCTTCGATGCCCACACACCCTAATCAATGCCGAACAAGACGAGGAGTTGACGTAGCATTATCGCCTCAGGCTACCCGACCAGATTACCCCTAGTCAGAGCGCAGCATTGGACATTCCACCTTGGGCTTTCATGGTCCCTGAGCAGTTTGACTCCTCCTGGTGCGTGGTCACCGGGCAGCCTACTCGAAGTCCCGTCGTGCTGACAGAATTGTCAAGGAATTCTACTGCTGCCCTTCAGAACGCCACGCTCACCACAGAGGCCAAAACTGCTGATCAGCACCCACCTTCAGCTGGCATTGGTGCTGGGGCGGTGGCTGCCATTATCGTATCACTGGTCATTGCCATCTTCCTTGTCGTTTTTTTCTACCTCTTCCGGGTGAGGCGACAGCGACATCGTCGTAATGGGTCGGCGGCTCCTTTACTCTCCCAGCCGAACTTCACCCATCCGCCGAAACAGGGCTGTCCAGCCACTTCAAATCTACGCAGACCAATACAGCCACGGCTACGATGGTCTATGCAACGGTGGATTTGGTGGACGAGATTGATGCTCCAAGCCTTCACGAGCCTGGTGCCCCAAGAGTGCCTTGGGATCATGGCCGCAAGCTGCCTGTGACCAAGTATGATGTTCAAACGGACGAATACGGCCAGGTGCAAGCAGTGAGGCAAATGACACAACCTGTCTACTTTCCTGGAACTCTGGGGCCGGGAGACGGTGATCAAAACCAGCTCAACGTGTACGTTCACGTTGAACAGGAGCATGATGGAGACAGATGGAGTCGGGCACGGTCTGATAGCGATCCTACACCTATACCCCCTCCACTTCCCCCAAAGCCGTTGCGTGCGGCGACGCATGACCGACGTGGGGAGCCGACAGCAGATTCGAGACCTCGGCCGCAGAGGAAGGCGTCGCGCAAGCCCGCGCCAAGTGTCACGCCTTCGATGCTTGACCAGCAGCAGGCGGCAATACTCCGTAATCTGCATGGCTATATCGAGTCGCCAAAGGTGATTTCGCCCGAGCAACGGTTGACCTTGGGTCCGGTGATGCGTAGTCCCGAGCTAGCACCCGACCACTTCGCCCTACCGACGGCTGGCCCCTCAAGATTAACCCATAAACGCCAAGAGTCCCTACCAGCACCACCCCCGCCCCCAAAGCACGCACCACCCACACAGCAAACACCATTGCTAGCCCACGCACTGAACCCTCCCGCGCTAGCTCGACCGCACATGCGCGACCGCGCGAGAGCTCCTCTGGTCGTGCGCAACTCCAACCTTTCTAGCCTTGGGTCCACTGCATCGACCGCAACGGACGTTGCCACGCCTTTGCCTCCTAGCACGCAGTTCCTGCAATCCATCTCGCACTCGAACGGTCAAATGGAGCAGCAGCTGCATCCCTATCATCTACCCGATGCTGTCGCCTTGGGTATTGCAGAGCGGCGGCCGCCGGACTCCTTTGCGCTCGGTCCTCCTCACCCAACAAGTACGGCTCCGCCGTCTCTTGCAGTAGGGCGGCCAATGGGACCACGGCCAAACCAGGCATTGGCGGTAATGACAGATATGCAAGCGCTCCACGGGTATGGCTTGGACAGTACGAAGAAGTCGCGGCAACTTCCACCTGTACCGCTGCCTCTTGGGTCGGCCAGTCCACCGCCTGCGTCACGGTGGGTATAACAGAGCAAACACTTTTTTTTACTTCGCGCCACCTTTCGATGTTTCTTCTCATTTCTTCCTGCTTTTGTTTTCATCATAACTTATTACCTTTCTTTCAACATACCTGATTCACTGGTAATACACCGTGGTCCGTTGGGCTTTCGATTCTCTAAGCACAGTGTGGCGGCAGGTTGCCAACGATTACGATAGGCTTCTCGGCTCAGACAAACCCTCTGGTCCGCAGTCCGCAGCACGGAGATGCTACTCCGCGGTCTACCGTGCGTTAGGTATAAAGTATTCGCATGCCCCGTGTGGTGACCCCCGACACCTGCAGAAATGTCCTACTCGGCGTTCCCGCTGCCCGATGCGCCACTCGTCAACGGACGACCAACAAGCTGGTCCAAGTCAACCGAGCAGACCTCGACACTTCGTCGTTGTATCTCGTACCATTTGCGGACATGGTGAATCTCTCGTTTGAGGCGGGTTGTCGCCAGCCCGTCATGGCGCCAACGCAGCGGCTGACATCTCACGAACAACTGCTCCACGAGCTCGAGCCCGGCATCACGATCTTCCTCCTCGTTTCTCGGGACGACCCAGGCAAGTGCTAGCGAGCGTCTGCACTGAGCCGTGCCCGTCCTACCTACCGGGCACAATCGCCCCAGATCCGCGCGACGGTCATGTTGATACCCGACCCCCGCGCCACATTAATGCTCGTGCGCGCGGTGGACCATCAAGCTGTTGTGGTGTCCCGGAGGCCACAGAAGCATGGCCTTGGGACATGGGCTGTGTGATGCAGGGTTCGCTGAAGACGCTGTAAGGCATAGCGTCAGACAGCAAAGGGCGAACCCGGAAGATGACCAGGTGGCGGAAGATTGCGAGAGTGTGCGGTTGGTCATTGTGATGGTGAGGGAGAACAACGGCGTATTTTATGGGAACAGAGGTTGGACGGAGATCCAGGAGCGGCCGATGAAGCCTGGATTCTTGGGAAGCGAAGGGGGCTTCACAATTGTAGTGATGGATAAGATGTTGCGGCTGTAAAAAGTTTGATTTGTGTGACAAGCCCTCTAACGTCTGAAGCTCAATGTCGAGAATGGTGTGGCGATCGGATCTCGAAAGCAGAATATGGCGCCAGCCGTAGCCTTTCTAAGCGCATAGACCGGCTGACTGTCGCTGAAACAGGTATCAAATTCTCATCGCGCGTTCTGGACGTGTATCCGTGTTTCCGCAGCTCTGCATCGGCGCTGGACTGCCCAAAGCGTCAATATTTTGCGGATTTAAAGATTCAAATTTTCCTTGAAATTCTAAGGTGTTCTTGAATCGGATGGGCAATCACCTGCTGAGTCATCGAAGAGAGGTATATAGCAGTCTCAGCTTGTCGTTGTGAATCCATCAATGAACACCATGGTTTCGCCGTTCACCTTTCCGCTACCCAAGGCACCTCTTGTCAACGGGCGACCGACAAAGCTCGTCCGTGTCGATCGACAAGATCTTGATACGTCGATATATCTCGCACCATTCGCGGACATGGTCAATGCCTCATTCATGTCGAGCTACTACCAGCCGGTTATGTCACCACAAACGCAACGCCTGGAATCCATCAACAACTTTTATACGAACTGAAGCCTGGCATCATGATTTTCTCCTGGTGCCCCTAGACGATCCCAGCACGGTTCTCGCTAGTGTGTGCGCCGAGCCGTTTGTCTCGCCAACACCAGAGATGCTGGCGCAGGTCCCACCTGGGTCGCGTATGGATTCCCGACCCCGTGGCACACCTGCTCGAGCCGAGGTGGTTCTCAAGCTATTGTGCGTTGCGCCAGAGGCACAGCACAACGGGCTGGGCAAGTGGTTGATGGCCACCATTGACGACGCCGTGAGGCACCGTGTGAAAGAGCAGCGCGCAGACTCCGACGATGAACGGGTTGCGGAAGAGTGCGCAACAGCGCGTTTAGTGCTCTCAACGATAAAAGATATCAACGGGCGCCTGTACGAGAAGTGGGGATGGGCGACCACATCGGAACGGAAGATTGAGGCTGGGTTTCTGGGCAGCGAAGGCGGATTTACGCTTGTATTTATGGATAGAGTGATTGCGTGTGAATGTTGCAGTCGATCTGTCGATGAAAGAAGTGTTTTACGAGAGACGAGGCTGAACGGTCACGGGCACTGACTGGAGAGAAGTGCACTGGTGCGGCCATACCTCCTGTCAGGCAGAGAGCTCAGAGCTCAAGATCAGCAGATGAGTCGATGGGCAGAGCCGGAGACACAGCCAATCGTGCGTCCAGTCAGAATATATCGGTCGAGTCGACAGCTAGATCCGCTGGCTGCTAGAAAAGCAATAGCTTTGGAATTATTTTATTTATTCAGGTGCACACATGCCAGTCTTATGACCGTCACAGAGAGGTACACGCAAATTCTACGATGTGCGCGGCCGTTGTGCGTGCCAGATGCTGTTGGTCGCGAACTCGGCCGGGGCGCGAACATTGACCTAGAACCCGGACAAATAGCAACGAGTGAGCACAAATTTGAATAACTCGCCCAGACTCCAGGCTTGGAGTACTAAAGCAAGGACAGAGCCGCGACGATGGTAGAGACGCACCGACTGGCCGCGGTTGTGCCCAGTAAGTCGCTCGTCACGCTCCATCATCATCTCGTCCCAATTGTCAATCCCATATCGCGGCGGCTTCCAGCGAGCGTATCAGATATGCGGAGGACGGGTGCTGAAGGTGCGCACCTTGCCCTGGTTCGTAATACGCGACGCGCCGCCAAAGAGCGTGCCCGCCGCGCCGAACATCGTCGTCACCAACGCTGCGCACGCGCGTAAGCTATCTGGGAGCCAGGACAGCCAGAGGCCTTGCGCGCACCAAAAGGAATGAGAGCCTCCCACGGGACGGGCATGATGGCAGGAGGTCAAGTTTGTTACTCCATTGGCGCGCGTCACGGACCTCCAGTTCACCAAGTTTGATCACGCTCAGAGGTGTAGACTAATTGTTATATTTACGTGCGACAGTCGAGTCAGGATGCGAAGGGACAAAGCGTTCGATACAACAACTCCTCGACACATTTATCTGCTTAGCTTACGAGCCGGGAGAAGCATCTTGCGCGGGTCCTCGATATACTCTTTCACTCGAACTGAATTCACACAAAA
>JAGTJP010000343.1:0-20436 GCA_020744175.1 Auriculariales sp. MPI-PUGE-AT-0066
AACAAGTGACCGGTTTCTGCGCCTAGGCGCGTCATTCCGCAGCATGTTACCGCCAGTCATCAAACGCTCGACTGCGCGATGCCATGTGTAGGCTCAGGTATCGTCTTTTGTGTGTATGTCTCTACTGAGACCATACGCGTGACAAGAGGAAATATGTCTCTACTGAGACGATAAATCGCGCGATGAAGAGACCACCTCCTGGGCAACAACCGCGCACGTCCAGTGCACGATCGACGCGGTGGAGGGTACTGGGGAGCTTGTTCTTCTGTCAGGGCGACGCACTGATGCGCGCGATGACTAAAACCCAAGTGGCTCTGGGCATACTGTGCCCCAGGCCACCCACGCGCCAACCAACCTACAAGGGCCCTAAGGCCTCAGGGAGCTGCTGGGACTCGCACACACACTCGCGCTATGAGTACGGATATCCTGAGTAAGTATTGTGGGTACTAGTGAGGGTACACGCGCGGACCTATGAGTACGGATATCCTGAGAGAACAAGCTAGGGAGCTGAGTCTCAAAGGAAGGGGACTACTTATGGGGCTGCGCGATGACCAAACAATGACAAACTCGACAGTGGCAACACATCATGAAAAGGGGCGGGAGCAATAAGCGGAAGCAGAAGCAGAGGGAGCATGTGCATACAATCATAGAAGGGCCGTGGTTAACTCGTCGCGCATGTGACAAGGGGATAGGCGCGCAAGGACGAATGGGGAAGTACTATAGGTCCGGATCAAGGGCGATGAGGCAATTACTCCCGCTCGCGCAGGAGTTGCGCGAAGGCAGTAAGGGGCAGAGGCAGGGGCGAGAAGGGAGCCAAGGAAGACAAACCAGAATGGGGGGGGGGGAAGAGGAACGCATGCGCTAAGGAGTGAGACATGTACGCGAGACTAAGACCAAGCAGGAACTAGAGAACGACGCGGGGGGAGGGAGAGATACTACTGGTCCTTTACTGAGGGCGAAGCGCGAAGCATTACCAACCATGAGCTTGGGATGAGCGTGATGACTCATTGACCACAACGAGGGTGACTAGTGGACTGCGGGTGAAGGTGCGCGACATGAGACCGGAGGAGCACGAAGGATGCGCAAGATCTGCGCGGGATCAACAATGATCTGCAAGGGATCCGCAATGATCTGCAAGGGATCCGCGCGACCGACGAAGGGGGAAAGGGATCCAGGGAAGGAAGCCATGGGCGAAGCCCGAAAGGGAAAGAAGCACAGCACGTGTTTGGCAACAGGCATCAGGGGCGATGACCTCAGAAGGGACTTGCACATAGCGGAAGCGCGACGCACGACAAAGGGAGAGGGGACCTACTAGGAGGGCAAAGCGCAAGGCATTATCAACCGACCGTTCGGCGCGCGCAGCCTGAGAGATGCGCGGGACGACAGCTAAGAAGAACATACTGGGGCAAGGTATGAGACGCGAGGCGACGGGTGCGCGACTTTGTGGGAAATGGGAGGAGAGGCGCGCTAGGCGCTGAAAGGGGAGGGCATGCAGGCACTCTATGACGAGGCGGCGGAGACGGTACGAGGGATGCGCAACTTACACGGGGATGAGGGACGATACGGCTCTTGAGGGTATTGCGGACTTTATCGGGCGGGCGAAGCACGAGGCATTCATCGACCCTTCCATCAGGCTCACGACAGGGCAGGTACGGTTCAACAGGCGCGGGAAGGCGGAACACCACAAGTGCCATGTGCGCTACTTAAGGGTCATGACGATCAGGGGTGGAAGCATGCAAGAAGTGGAAGGGAGAATCCCGGGGAGGATCCCGCCAGGGACAAAACCCGAAAGGGACAGAGATCATCAGGGATGTGCGGATCATTGGGCGCTAACAAGAAGACGCGCGAGAAGTGAAGGCATAGGCGCGCTAGGCGCTTAGCGGAAGGGTGGAGGCATTAGCGCATTGTATGCGCGGGGCGATGGGCGCTAGTAAGTGCGCAAAGACGAAAGGGGTTATAGTCCAAAAGGGGATTAGGCCAAAGACGGGTCATGGACGAAGGGCTCGACTCAGCGGACCGGAGGGGCCGGGAACGGGATTAATGGTCGGGAACAGATGGTGACCTAACGCGACAGAGCGACAGGAAGATCACAAGGGGGGTGCAATGGCACGTGACGCGGAAATAGCCGGACCGGGAACTACCGAGAAGGGAAACTATGGGAAAATAGAGCGAAATATAGTGGGACCCTGACACGCTAGGTCACGGGCATCGCCCACCAGCGGCATACACCGGCTCACGTGGACTTGGCGTCCGCTGTTATCAGTATAACTGTCCGTCACCGCGCACCCGCGTTCGGCGTCGCATGCGGCCAATGGGTACGTCGCAGACATCGCCCTACGACCCTCGATGCGCGCGCTGAAGACGATCTCAGTTTTTTTTTGTCTATTGCGGACGTCGCGCACGGGACGATCAGGTCCCCGGGCGGCGTCCGTCGCGCCTTGTCTCCATCCGGTCACGTCGCTACCGCTCCATACCCCATGCCCCGTCCGAATAGACGTCTTAAACGGCGTCTGTGCACGTGATAGCCCGCTTCATCGCTCGCGTTCCCTCCATCTGACGCTTCGGCGTTTCGTGCGCCACATTCCCGCGCGCCCCGTCCTCGCGAACGTCATATCCTGGCCGCTGTACGTCCGCAGCCCTTCCATACCGCATTCCAGCTCCCTTCTGCTACGTGTGACGCTTCGACATCGTCGGCGGCGTCGAGCATTTCCCATGCGCTCACGTCGCCACCCTAGCCATGTCTCGTGTGCCGTCCTCATGGACGTCTGGTGCGACCCGCTCGGCGTCTGCGTGCGAGCACCTCGCACCTCCCTCGCTTGCGCTCCATTGACGCTTCGACATCGGCGGCGCAACGTCTAATAGTACCATCTTGTGCGCACGCTCGCCGACGACTTAACGGACCGCTTTGACCGTCTGTCGGACGCACTCACGTCTGGGCACCGCCCGGATCTGCCACGGCGGCGTCCAGCACTGGGCACCTGGGGCTCGTCGTCCCGCGCGGTCATGAGGTACGTCGTAGACACGGCCCTGCGGACATACGTGTCCAACCTGACGTTGATTGCAGGTGATCAATCTGAATTGCGGACGCCGCGCACGGGGACGCGTCCTCGCGTTCTCTGTCTCCGTCCGCCCACCTCGCTACCTGCCCCCTTCCTTTCCCCTCCGTCTCCTTCATCTCGCTAGACGTCTGCAGCCCACACGCCGCTCCTCACTCCTGCGACAGCCGACACTCATACCTCGCCGAATGAGGCCCCCCATTCCCTGATCGTCTCGACGACGGTCTGAGTTCGTTCCCAGTCGGAAAGGCGTCCGCTGTCACTTAGTTTGTAACTGTATCCTCAACTCATTCACTGAATATATAAAGCAGCTGGTATGCTGTATAATTCAAAGCTGTGGACTATGTACATGAACCTGGAGGGATGGGGATGGGCTATAAATGCTGTAAGTATGTACCGTCGGCTGAGATATGTGTGATGCACGAGTACCTCTTGCCCTTGTGGCTGGGGATCCGGCGGCGAATAACAGCATGAACAAGCTGTCGGAAGCGAGTCATATCGGCCTCCCGAAGGCCAGTGACACGATAACCCCTCATGATCGCTGCGAAGTTTGCCACGGTCCAGAGACCGCAATCGACGCCATTTCGTTGCACGCATGTAGACTATACAGTTCAGATCTAAGGGCTTTACTGTGAGCAGCCGAATCGTGCGCACCATCCCCATGACCAGCATCCAAACTCGAGGTGGCTCAGGAATTTCCGCCACGCCGTCAGCAATTACATGCTCTAACAGCGCCGTGACGAGTGTGCCGACCCGCTGGAACTATGTCAGACTGTGCCCCTGGCCCTGAATTGGACTTACACGTCCATGTTCCTCGCATCTGCGGGTTGTGGCAAAACTATCGTAGATGTCGATGCGCGCCTTCGCCGGGGAGACCATTGCTGCCATCCAGTGGAGGTTCTCACGATCGTAGATAGGGATGAGAATACGGCGGGCGAGCCAGAAGTGCGACGTCTTACAGCCACGGAAAATGTCGCGGATTGACCTTCCGTCTAGCCATTGCTCATAGGGGTAGGTGTTGAGCATGGCCTGGGACGCTGCATGATATCTGAAGCTCAGCTGAAAGGCCACCATCGACGTCCACACGACGTCTTCGTTGACCATACCGCCATCGAGGAGCATGCGGAGGTCGCGCGGTCGTATGGATACACTGCTCAGCGTCGGATCTTGGTGACGGTATCGCACTTCGAGCTGTGTGCTGCATTCTGTGGCGTAATCATGCTCGAGCACTACAAGGAGACCTGTGTCCTCAAATCCACTCTGAGAAAAGGTTCAGCTTGCGTTTCAAAACACATATGAGCTCACCTCTTTGAGATCGCGGTTCAGATGCACCTTAACAACTGCAAGAGTGCCGTCGTCGCCATCGTCCAGCGCCTCCTCAACTAGGAACGTCCTCGATTCATCCTCGACATCCTCTACATCACCATCCTCTTCGTCGTGCTCGTCATCATGAACATCCCTCTCGCCGTCATGAGGTAAAGTGTCCCTAAACGCTGTGGGGATATCTCCGTCCGGACGTTCAGCGGTTGGCGTCATTGATCTAGCTCGATCCAGCTGCACATCATGAGCGTCCCCAGCTTGCCGTTGAGGAAACCCGACGAAGCCTCGCATTCCGCTCGCGAGGTCCTCGAGACGAACTAGCTGCACCTGCAGCAGAGGGAGCAATAATCGATCTGTGAAATGTTAGACACATCATCTTGAGTGTATTCAATGACGCACTGTTCTCGTCTTGCATGGCCTGATTAATCGCGTCCCACTCTCGTAGAGCCCATCGCGAGAGGTTGTCTCTTTCACGCCGCAGACGCGCCTCCTCTTCATGACACCGGTCGATTTGGTGCATCGCGCGAATGGCAATGCGGACGTTCGCGTCCGTCAACCAGCGATCGATCGCAGGGCGCGGACCTCCGATCCAGACGTCCTCTAGCAGGGCAGGGCTGTCTCGCAGCTTCACCAGGTCGGTATCGAGCGGTTGTGGTAACGCGAGATCGTCCCCTGGTTCCAGTTGAGCGATTTGCTCGCACAGGTCATTGTACCGCGCAAGGCACTTGAGCGTGGACTTGCGCGTACGGTCGAGGTTTCCTAGCCCGCATTGATGGTCCTTGGTTCCTTTGTGCCGTCAGGAATGAGAATGCAAAAGGAGAGAGAGGTAAACATACCTAACGGTGCGTAGACGCCACCAACAGCGCGATTGAGCCGGTCCCACTCGAAGAAGCGACCAATGAGTTTGTGTCGCGTGATGCATTTTGCATCGTACGCCTCGATGAGGAGTCGCACAAACTTCTGGCTATACTGCCGGTAGTGTGGTAGCGTCTCCTCGACGTTGAGCGCGTCGTATAGCGCGTCTGCGGCCGCACGCAACGTTCGATGATGGGCCCGCAGCTCCCGTAGTTGGACCCGCATTCGACGAGCATCTGAAGCCGAAGACCCGCGACTCAGAGCATCCTCTGCGGCGTCGATATCATCGTCAACCTTGTCGATGTCATCCTGGATCCGCATGACGGCCTGCAGCTCGTGCTTCAGACGCGGCTTTGTCACTTATACTTGAGTCAGATGCACCCCTAACATGTGAGAGAAGAACTTACTGCTCCGCACGCTGAGCTGCGCAGCGCGCTGTAGCTGCCACTGGTGGCGAATGAGAGGGATCGCGCCGTCGGGCGCTGCGGTAACGTCGGCCAGGCTGAAGCCAGAAAGCCGCAGTTCGGCCATCGCATCGTCTCTGCGCCGTTGGATGAGCTTAGTTCGTTTGGTGTCCCATCGACCGAGGTTATCGCGCATCTCGTGAGCCACCCAAATGATGTGTTGATCCAGAAGGACCAGTCGTCGGAAACGCTGAGAGACGGAAAGATGAGACGCTAGCAGATGGAAAATCAGATCACTAACCGAAACACATCGCAAGATGCTGATCAGGTCCCGCAGCTGTGACCATAGCCGTTCGACGCCTTCGCCGTCCGTGAGAGCAAAGCCTGGCTGCAACCGCGGGTTAAAACCGACCTGGCAGGACCACTGGTGGACATATGCATGCATGGCGGACGTGGCGAATGTGAGTCGCTCGCGCATGCCAGGCATGAGGATGTCATACTGTAGCTTTAGGTCAGCAATACGAAGGGAAATGCGAGAAATACGTACCTTTTGCACAATACGCGACGTGACGCAGCCGATGTCGTAGAGAACCGCCATGGTTGCTGTGGGAGGAAGATGCAGAAGCATAGTGAGGATCAAGGCCAGAGAATACTTCTGCTGCTCGCCGGGGGTGTCTATGTTGCACACGAACCAGGGGATGTCGTGCCTGCAGACGAGAGCCATTATCCCCTTATCATCATGCACGGTACTCGTGGCCTTTCCCTTGTTGCCGTCCGCTGCGGTGTGCGAGTCTTCACACTCGTCGATAACAATGTCGGGCACGACTCCCACATATGTACGAGGTGGACGCCCAGCTGCGATGTCATGCGCACGGCCAACGGCGTCGACAAATGATTTGGGCAGCATACATTGCATGCTGTAGTCGATATCGGGGCACTCACCTGCGCGAGCATTGTGCCGCAGTGTGAAGTTGCCATCGACGGCGACGTGAATGTTGCCGCCGCTGTGGAAAGCCAGTCAGAAGGGAAGAAGAATTCAAGTAAACGTTCGACTCACTCTTTGAACGATCCTCCCCATTCCTCTGCAGGGAGGTTCATGCAGACGGGGCAGCGTGCGACTAGGCGTGGATGTGGGTGCGGACCAGGCTGTTGAGCGATTCCCACCGCCAGCGCAGCGTCATGCCAAATCGTCCAAGGTTCGACGACGTCCTTCTTTTGGCGGTGAGAGCCACGATCATGCGCCACCTGCTTTTCAGCATTGCCCTGACGCTGACTCGCGATTATGCGTGCAGGCAGAGGTCGTAGACGTCGTGACATTGGTGATGGTGAGCTACCTGGCGCAGCGTGCAGCTCAAGTGAAGATGATGTCGAGTTGGTATCCGGCGACGGTGCGCGTGACTGTCGAGATCCAGTGCCAGAGCTTCCAGCAGATTCCGGAGTGGCTGGTCGCGACGTATCGGATGGCAAGTCAGCTGCGGCAGGGGCCTGCGGTGTCGATGGGACAGAACATGTTGAAGTCACCAGGTCGTCGGACGTCAACAGGTTGTGCGGCCTGACTGGAGGTGCAAACGGTGCGACGTCCTTCATGAGCCATCTGGGTTGTTGCGCCGCTCTTGAGACCGGCTGCACTGGGCTGGTGGACGTCGCGACTGATGACCGCTCCGTTGAGAAAGGACTTCGGCTCTCCTCAGCGACGGGAACCCCGGGTGAAGAGGAGGTCATGTGCAGAATGACGGCCACGATGATGAGCTGGACGCGAGCGTAGACTATGTCGAACCACTGCAGCACGTGCTGCAGTGATCGTCTGAACCCCTCCTGTATTGGTACATACTACAATACCTGTTAGAGCTGGAAAGACTCGTCATGTACACTACATACCTTATTAGAGCGCAATACATGGCCAAGAAAGCGGTGGTGACGGTGGAGGGCGCCGGCTAAACCTTGCACAGAAGCAACGGGCGACCGAATGATCTCGCAGAGGAAATGTACAAGGTTGATTGAAAATCCAAAGCCAGGCGATGATGGACCAGAGGGGAAAAATCCCTGCTCAAGCAGCGCAATGGGCAGCGAGCGGTGGGCGCAGCTCCAGATGTACTGCGTGCTGTGCTCTACTCGTCTTCAGTGTGAGCAGAAAGCTGCAAAATACGGTGGCAGACGTACGGTTGAAGTCGACAAAAGTGACCCTGTGTACGACTTGGCCCAAACCGCACATTTTGCCTGAACATGACGTGCGCATGGGTGTCGGTGCCTGTGCCAGATACCCAAGCAAAGCGAGCACCATCGCATCGAGCTGCTCGTTCCATCGCGCATACAGTCGTGTACGGACAGCGGCTGAGTTCAAGTAGAAGTCGATGCGCTTCTTCTTGTGGTTGGTAGGTGGAAGTTTGTCGATGGCACCGTCACTGTAGTCCATGTTGCAGTTGTCGTCCTGGTCGTGCGAGCCTGATTCTGGGAGGTTTTCGCCGCGTTCAGTTAACCTTGGCAGTGGTGAGACCGGTAGAGGCACAGGTGCGCGGATACGGCGGAAGTGAGGCGTCGATAGAATGCCGTTGTGCGCAATAAAAGCCTGGCGCGCTCGCGTCTGGGGGTCCACAAGGAGGTGTGCGGACTTCTTGACCCTGCGGGCATACTTGAACTTCCTCATGGCAGCACTAATTGGGGTGGTGAGCGCGACGAAACGTGAGATGTGTGAGAAGCAGAGGAACACCGACTCGTGTTAAGTCCGACCGGCAAACAGTCGATTGCATCCGAAGTCTGCCGTTGAGGAGAACACACGATGGAACATTCGATGCGTGATTCAGCTGTGCACGTGTGGATACCGGAACGGCTACAGCTACTTGATCCGGTTTCTTTGGCCCCCCACGATAAAGCCGGGCCAGCTTTTCAACTCCGTTTCATCCCTCTTCCTCTTCCCTCTCGTCCTTTCCCTCTTCCCCCTTCCCACACGAACCCGCCGTGCTACTCTTCTCACCCTGTACGCCGTTTTTTAATCATATTTATCTGACGCTAACAAGGTTTTCCTGTACCTGCAGGTACATCAATGTCGCAAAGGTCAGCATCGTCGCTGCCATGCTCGTCTGCTGTAGCCTGGACCTGTGTGCGACACAGTCGCTCACTTTTCTTGCTTTCTCGCTCATCAATCTGCGAGAAGCAGGGCAAGTGACCGCCTGGATCGCGATGGATCCAGGCAGTCTTCGCCTCCCGCACCCCTCGCTCGCTGCCCCTGCTGTTCTGTCACGTCCCGGTGCCCGTCGCACACCAACTGCTAATGCCTGGCTTTTGCAATCACCCGCTGCTTTGCAGCGCTTGCACTTGCAAAGCCGGGCATTAGAGAGTGTTGGGATGCAGCGTTGCAACCTCCGTCATTAAAATTTAATGATATGATTTTTGTCGGGTTATATCTACGATTTCCTACCTCATAGCCATTTTAAAGTCACTATTATATACCATGTCTTATAACATAGCGTCAAAATTTATGCCTTGAGTGCGGAGACAACGGCGATTGGATTTGGAATTTGACGTGGCGATTGCAAATAAACGTGGAACCGTGTGGTCACAAGCTAGATCATCAGGGTTGGCTCAAGATTCAGCAATCCACGCAGTGATTCGGACCGCGTGACTTCGGCTGTGCATGTGTCCTGAGAAGCGGGTGGCAAAATGCAACCGGTGGCTGCAATACAAACGAGTAGCGGACAATTTACGCGCTCAAACGCAACTATATGGTATAGAAATATTGTAGGCAGTAATATAATTGAGTTACAGGGCAATGTGGACGTGATTGGATGCTGCACGACGTCGGTGCGATGTGCAACCAGCATATGAAGTCAATGGGGGTACTGTGTACTGTTTTCTAATCCATATCCTCTGAGCTTCAGCTCACATCAGCGGGTCACAATAGGAAGTCTTCGTGCTGTTACATATGGGGTTCATGCATAATATCATCCATGTTCCTGATGTTTCTATCAGCCCATGCCAGACTCGCTGCAGTACTTGCAGTCCAGGTTCCAGCGCAGAAATACTCCGGAATATGGTATCGGTCTACCTCAAGTTGCCAAATATGAATTTTGAAGTGGCTTTACGCCGAACTGGATGAGGAACCGTTTGGACAGTTTCGAGGCAATTAGTCGGCAAAGAGCCGACTTGCGCTTTGTTCTGACTTCGACGCCGTCTCGCGCATATACCACCGTCGACCGTCAGCCTTTTGCGCCACAATCTCAATATATGCCTCGCCCCGTATACATCACACAGAAGAAGAGAGGAAGGCAGCGCGCCGCCTGGCGCAGCAGACATACTGGCACAAGTCAGCTACAGCGCCCAACAACACTGTTCGGTCTAATTTTCATTTTCAGGGGCAATAGGCACAATCGCAAGATCAAACGTCAGCGCGTAACAGGGAGAAGACAACCAGTCGCCCTGCGCAGCGCGTCTGCGGTTGCGGACTCGACGCACCCCGAGGCAGGACTGCTGCCCGAGACTGCCAAGGGAAGTCCTTTCTTCTATACTTCTTGCTGACGCTTAATCGGTTTGCAGGTGACGTTTGGCACCTTGGATTTGACAGAGCACGCACGTCTCGACATCCTGGCGCGTGCGCTAGCTGTCGATGCGCGCATGTTCCGTCCGGAGACGCCAGAGGACTGGGACGCCCACGAACAGACCTGCTTGGCTATATATGAGCGCAATTCAACTAGCGCAGGACGCCGCAGCGCATTCAATTCGCGATTCAAGGACAGGCTTGCAGCTACGGAGCTTATTGCCAAGATTGCCAGCAAGGCAGAAGACATGGCTCGTCAGCAGTGCGATGGACATCCCAATGCTAGCCCCCTTGTGCGACGCCTGTCGAACATCTACAGACGTGCGGCGTTCGATAGCATGTGCTTGTGGGAGCTGGGTGTGTACTTGTGCGAAGGCTCACTTCGTGCCGTGTACAACGCGAAGCAGCTACCATCGCAGATGCTTCATTTACGGCCTGTAGATAAATAATATTGTATAGTTTCACACAAAGTAATGAGAATCAGTTCAGTCTTAAAATTTGGGTGTCAGTCTGGTTGCAATCGAGCAGCAGACCGGTTCTAAAGCTAATTATGCGCCCGAAACAGCCAGAAAATCAACCTCGGGTGGATGCGAGGGACCTGTGCTCTTCCCCCTGTGCTGACATCTACACACCATGCCCAAGTTCCCCGACCGCACCCGCGGCGAAGACACCGACCCTGCGGATGTGGAGATCCACCGTGTACGTCACGACGTCGAATCCTGCTGATCCCCGTCTAACAGCGCACCCAGGACGGCGGTTACCTCTCATCATCGCCTGCAGTGGTACCGGTGGCTCAACCACGCAAGATCAACAACAAATCCGACCCTGCGAAGTGGCTGGAGCCGGACATGCTCCGCAAGCTCAAGGCCGAAGACCTCAGCATGGCAATCGCCAGAGCCGCGGTCTCCAAGGTGAAAAGCAAGAACAACGTACCTCAAAAAGCGGTGGATCTTGCTCTGGCTGTTGTAACAGGTCTCGCGATGGAGGACGACAAAACCGAACTACTTCGGAAGTTGCGTGAGGCCATGCATCTGTATGCGAAGTCGGACGTCTTGGCAGAGCTAGCGCCGGTCAGTCGCTGCCGCTTTCGGTTTGCTTCGCACTGCTGACGTCCGCGCCCGCGGATTTGTTAGCGACCGGACGCCAAGGTGAGTAACAATCGCACCCTTCTATTTGACGCCTGACGTCCCGTGTTTAGATGGTGAGCACGCTTTCCCGTGGTCAAACAGTGCTGACCTGCGCGCTTCTCTTCCTCTTCCCACCTGCATCGCCTGTCTTCTCTTCCTCTTCCCGCCTGCACCCCTCGGCTTGCCCATTCCCACCAGGTAAAGCAGTCGCGCCTGGCCACGCTCGCACCTCCCATCAAGTTTGCGCAGGTGAGTGGACGTCCGCAGAATCTTGTATGATTCGTCCGTGCGCTGACAGTGCGTAGTCCAGTACCTCGGCTGAGCACAGCACGTCAGGCGTGTCGAGCATTGTTGTCAATGTAGGGGGCACCGCTAAGCATGCCCCTTCGCGTGCGTCGAGCATCACCGAGGTGAGTGATGCTCGACCTGGCGGTCGTGTTCCGCATGCTAACGGATTCCTAGTCCGTCCGCGCTACCCCAACACCGTCAGCTGCACACACTGGCGTGAGGGTGAGCCTATTATCGCCCTTATGTCAACCGAATCACACTCAGAGACAAGGTTCAGCTCAAGACGAAGTTCACCAAGGTCGTGGACTTGGACGTGTGTGTTCGGTAAATGCTCTGTATTCAGACATTGCTGACGTCCGCCAACAGGAGGATTCCCCCGAGCTTGGGAGCGTACACCCGAACAATGCCGCAGCGGCGGCTACGTCCACGGCCGTCCAGAAAACCACAACAATCAGGAATGCTCGTGCGGGTGCCAGTGCCAAGGTAGTTTCTTCCCGTTCCTTTGTCGTAGCTGTGCTGACGCTATGGCAGCCCGTGCCGACCGCAACGACTGGAGGCAGCAATGTCAAGCAAAACAAGCCCGTTGCCGTCGTCGTCACTGGGGCAAGCGAGAAGGTTCGCATGCTCACTCTCTCTGTCACCACGATTGTGCTAACATTGCCATGCTTGCAGTTAGCTTCGGGCACTGTCAAGGACGTGCCTTGGGGTACGGAAGTATTCCGGGGTCTCGGATGCAATCCAGAGATTGTCGGACTACACCCGAAAGGTCGGAGAGTACAGTGCGCTATTGAGGCACACCACGCCAGGGGTCGGAGGGCGTCGGAGTCGATTACGGATGTGAACGGTGAAGATGTAAGTAGGCGGAGTTAGGTCCGATATCTAATACGAGTCACAAGCGAATCCCGAAGGGTTCCCGAGACTCCTACTCGCGATATGAGATGACTCGGAGTCAGAGCTACGATATCGGAGAGGGCCAAGGTACTAGCAGCGAAGTCGGACTAATGCAAGTAAGAGACAGAGGGCAAGCCTATTGTTGATTACGAACTTAGGAAACTCGTAAGTACAATCGGAGGCGTATATATATGTTCGGAGGTATCGGGCTGTGCTCGGAGGAGCACATGTACATAGAGATGGGAACACGGAGTGTAGCAGGGTCCGTGATGACGAGAGATGGGAATGAGTCAGAGAACAGATGCGTGTGATATCGGAGCGAACCCTCAGATGATGTATCATCCATCATCGGGTCCGCAGGATCAACCAAGATCTAGACAATGATGGCAGGCGCTCAGCCCGGAGGCCTAGCCATGTACCAAGTCAAAGTCCGAAACCTCGGAGGGGCACGGAGGCCTAGGGCAGGAGTCGGATACATGTCGGAGCATACGGAGACTATCGGAGGTAGTACGGAAACAATCGGAAGTAACCGGAAAGGGACTTGGAATCTGAGCGGTGGAGGCACGGACGTAACAGTATCCCCCTTTTTGGGTCCGAGCCCTCGAAGGACTGAATCGGGAAAGACGAGAAACCGAATCGGGAAAATGGAAGCATACTGTTGTCACGCGGAGTGACGGAGAGACACGACAACGGAGTGCCCCGTGACCCGGATGTTTAATCGGGGACATATAAAAACGGGTCGGACCGACGGGTTGGGTCCGACACCTCTTGTCTTCCCTCCGAAAGAAATCTCAATGTCTGTGGCTGAGAACTTCACTAACCAACAGCTGCTAGATGAAGTCAACGAAATGCTGGTGGCCCTGTCGGAGGTCCGAGAGGCCGGCGAGGCTGCCGTGGCGAGCGGCGATCACGACGAGAGCGCGGAGGAGATGCTCCAAGTGGTGAAAGAGGCGGGTGCGGAGGAGCACGCTGTGTACCTGCGGAGCGCGCGGGTCCTTGAGGTCTTGCGCGCCGGCGGTGTATCGGACGTACTGATCCAAGCAGGCGAGACGGAGGTGCACCAGGCGCTCTGGGCGTGGATTGGAGCGGTGCGCGCGATCTACGACGTGCGCGTCAAGGTCAAGGCTGCCTTCGAGCTGCGGGCCCCGCCGCCGCCGCCTGAGGGGTGGAGGTGGTTCCTCCTATGCCGAACGTCGAGGCCCATACGGAGGACGAGTCGGATGTGGATATGGTCGAGGCGACCGTTTCGCACGACAAGGGGAAGGCCAGGGCGCGGACTCCCTCCGAGGAGAGGGTCCTGGTCCTTGAATCGGAGTCGGAGGACGACGGGTCGCGCCTCCTGGCGTACCCGAAGAATCCTACTGCCGCCAGCTTCTGGCGCAGGGTGGCGCGGAATGGCCGTCGAGTTCCAGTCGGCGCTGGAGACGTTTTCGGCGCCGGCGATCCCTGGTGGCTCCGACGAGTTGGCGGGCCATTGGCCGGTGCGTACTTTTTCTCGGAGCGAGCCCCGTGCTAATGTTAGGATCAGTGTGGGCGATGCGCTAAGCGCGGCGCCGCCTGTCAGTCCTTCGACAAGGCCGGCGCGACTTCGTGCGAGGCGTGCAAGTCTTCGCACGTCGCCTGCACCATTTCTGGACTCAAAGGAAGCACGCGCAAGACACGAGGCGTCAAGCGGGGCCGTTCGGAGGTCGTCTCGGAGGACGAAGCGGACGCGCCGTCGACTAGTCGGCCAGTCAAGATCCGCAAGGCGAAGAGCGCCGCGGAGGACAAGATCCGTGCCGCGGTGCAAGCGGAGGATCACCGCCTCCTGGACGCCATCGAGAGTGCTTCTCGGAGCCTGGCCAGCATCGCCGGCAGTCTGGTGGATCACACGACGATCCTTTTCCGTATCGACGCCACACTGACGGAGCAACAGCACACGAGTCGGCGCATGTCCCGGTCCGTTTTTCAGCTCCGCAAGATGTTGGGTGCGCGTGCTGGAGCGACCGGAGCGCGTGCTGGAGCGAGTGCGAGTGGTGCTGCGGCGGCCGGAGCACCTTCGTAGGGTGTGGGTGACTCTTAGGGCGGCCAATGTCGCCTGTAATGTACTTGTAGATTCGGATCGATTCTTGGAATGTGAGAAAACTTGAGACGAGAGAACGGAGCGAGAGAGAAAGCGAAGTCCGGAAGAAGAATATAAGTAGTCGGAGTCTACGGAGCGAGGGAAGTGAGTTCGGAGAACAGAGTCGGAGGAGATACGGAGCTAGTCTGGATCCGGAGCGGCGAAGTCCTTGATTGCTTTTTGATATTCCGCAAAGGAGCCGATATGGTCCGGGTATGTGTTGTGGTAGTCGCGGATGAGGTCGGAGGAGTGTTCGAGGTCATACGCGGCGTTCCAGGTTTGCTCTTCTGTGGTACCTTCGTATCCGAGCCACTTGACGAGGTAGAGGAGTGGGCATCGGCGACGTCGGTCGTACTTGGAGTCTAGGATTTTGTCAACTTCGAATTCTCGGACACCGTCCTCAAGCTCCAAGGCTGGAGGCGGAGCCTGAGTCCGTGTGGGAAAACGAGTCGGATCGTTCGGAGGTGCTGGTTCGAGTTGCGAGACGTGGAACACTGGGTGTACGCCTCGAAGAGAGTTGGGCAATCGGACTGTGTACGACTGAGCGGAGGGTTGTCCGATGATGTCTAAAGGTCCGATGAAGTTCTCCGCGAGCTTCCGTGTTGGACGGGTGGTGCGGATGTGTTTCGCGAGGACGTAGACCTGGTCTCCGATTTTGAAGTCCGGAGGTGGTTCACGTCGGAGGTTGGCTGCGTCTGCGTAACGCTGTTTAGCTTTGTCAATTTCGGACTGTAGCTCGTTCTGCAGCTCATGGATGTCAACTGCGAAGTCCCTTGCCCGCGCCGACGCGGAGTCGCGCTCGGGGTGGACGTGAATTGTCGGATGGTAACCCTTGTTCGCCATGAACGGCGAGACGCCAGTTGAGTCGCTCGGAGTGTTGTTGTAAACGAACTCCGCGAGCGGAATGAGTTCGGACCAGTTGTCCTGGTGGTAGTTGCAGTAGATTCGGAGGTACTGTTCGAGAGACTGGTTGGTGCGTTCGGCCTGACCGTTGGCCTCGGGATGGTGACCGGAGGTATAGTGCATGGTGATGCCTAGCAGGTTTCCGAGAGCACGGAAGAAGTGAGATATAAATTCGGAGCCACGATCGGAGGTGACGTGTGTCGGAGCGCCGTGTTTTGCGAATACGTGGACGAGGAAGATGTGAGCGAGCTCTTCCGATGTGAGCTTACCTTTGCAGGCGGCGAATATGCCCTGTTTGGTAAGTCTGTCGACCACGACGAAGATGGAGGTGTTTCCATCGGAGTCGGGGAGTTGCTCGATGAAGTCCATGCTGATGCTGTGCCACGGACGCTTCGGAGAAGGAAGAGGTTGTAGAGTACCATAAGGCTTGTGTCGGCGTGGCTTGTTCCGACCGCACGTAATGCAAGATTGCACGTAGGAGCGGACGTCGGAGCGCATGTCGGGCCAAAAGTACTCGCGAGAAATGATCTTGAGCGTTTTGTTCTGTCCCGGATGTCCTGCTAGAATATGATCATGCTTAGCTCGGAGTATCCGGAGACGAGCTCGGAGGAATTGGGGACGTAGATGCGGTTCTTGTATTGGTAGAAACCGTCATCGGAGTGTGTCCAATGGCTATCGGGTAGGTTGACTTTCGTCCGAATGTCGGCGTCGAAGTCCGGGGCTGCGTGGGCTGCTCGGAGGTCGTCGTGGATCAGACTGAAGTCGACTACGGAGGAAGCGCGTAGGAACACTGATTCGCAGTGTGTTGCACGGACGGATGCGGTGAGTTCCTCGGACGTGACTACTGGTCGGTACGTAGCGAGTTGTTCCGCCGTGAACATCGGGCGAAAATTCTGCGGGTTAGCGCCAGCGAAGCCGGTATCCCCCTTTTTGAGGTAGACGTCGTGCCTGCGCGTAAGTGCGTCGGGCTTGCCACCTAACTTCCCAGGGCGGAAGCGGATGAGGAGGTTGAAGGCGGAGAGGTACTCCGACCATCGGGCCTGTCGGCGAGTCAGCATTTTCGTTGTAGCGAAGTACTCCAGGTTTTTGTGGTCCGTTACGACGTCTACGGGTTCTTCGGAACCTTCAAGATAGTGTCGCCAGACCTGGAAAGACTCGAAGATCGCTAGGAGCTCCTTGTCATGGGTATCGTAGTTCAGCTCCGCAGCGGTTAAGGTGCGAGAGTGGAACGCGACGGGGTGAACGGAGCCATCGGGGAGGATATGGGAGAATACCCCGGCAATGGCGTAGTCGGAGGCGTCCGTTTCTACGACACGCGGGAGCGTCGGATCGTAGTGGTGAAGAACGGGAGCCGTAGTGAACGCGGACTTGAGCGTAGTGAAAGCCTCGCGGCACCGGGAGTCGAAGTTCCACGGCGCAGTCTTCCTGGTGAGTCGGGTCATCGGAACGATGATTTCGGAGTAACCGTCGATGAATCGCCGATAGAAGTTGGCGAACCCGAGGAAGGATTGTATGTCGCGAACGTTGCGTGGTTCCGGCCATTCTAGGATAGTCTTGATCTTCTTGTTATCCATAGAGATGCCATTGGCGCTGACGATGAAACCGAGATACTCGATTGTATCAGCGTGAAACTCGCACTTCTCCGGCTTACAGAATAGGTCGTGTTTCCGGAGGCGTCGGAGGACTTCTCGGACTTGTTCCTCGTGCTCCTCCGGGTTATCGGAGAAGATGAGGATGTCGTCCAAGTAGACTACCACGGAGACGTCGAGTAAGTCGGAGAAGATATCGTTCATGAAACGTTGGAAAGCGGCTGGAGCGTTGGTGAGTCCGAAGGGCATCACCAAGTACTCGTAGGAGCCGTAGCGCGTGCGGAAGGCGGTTTTCCACTCGTCTCCGTCGGCGATACGAACATTGCTGTAGCCGACCCGAAGATCGAGTTTGGTGAAGCGCTTGGCGGTCCGAAGTCGATCGAGGGTGCCGGAGATCAACGGAAGGGGATACTTGTCCTTCCGGGTAATCTTATTGAGGCCCCGATAGTCGACGCATAGACGGAGCGATCCGTCCGATTTCTTGACGAAGAGGACCGGAGCGCCGCCAGGCGAGTTGGATGAGCGAATGTGACCTTTCGCAAGATTCTCCTGGATGTATGCGCGGAGAGCTTCTTGTTCCGGCGGAGACAGCGAGTAGATTGGGCCGGAGGGCAGCGAGCTGTTGTCTTCCATTTCAATCTTTAGGTCATAGGGCCGATGCTCGGGAAGGCGGTTCGAAGCTTCTTCCGAGAAACGGTCAAGGAAGTCATGATAGACGGATGGGATATTTTCGCCTGCTTCCGAGGCGGGTTTAGCAGACGCGGAACGGGCGGAAACGAACATAGGGTCTCGGATCGCCACGACCGTTGTGTACGAGCCGCGAAGTTTGCGAGCGGACTCGAACGCGGCCGCGCCGATGAATCGGATGTCGATTTTGGCAGCGGACGCACGAAGGGAAGTCTCGTCGAGGGGAGTAGGCAAGGTTGCCTTCTCCGATGGCTCGTCGGAGGCGTCCGAAGGACCCTCCGGGAAGAACCCATGAGCGAAGTCGTGGGAGACCGAGACCGTGGAGTGCTGGAAGTTTATGCGGTTGTTAATCCAATCAATCCGAGGATTGTAGCGGTACAACCAGCGATGTCCGAGCACGGCAGAACACGATGGGTCAAGAGTGGTGACGAGAAAGTCGATGATCATCTTGTGGCCGCTTGGGAAGCGGACCGGGAGAGCCACGGAGTGAGTTATGATGCCCCGATAGGAGCCATCAAAGAGTCGGAGTCGGAGAGGATGAGCGATCCGCTTTCTTGGCAAGCGGAACCGGTTAGCAAACGATGCGTCGATGAAGCAGTCCTCGGAGCCAGAGTCTACGAGGGTGCGAAACGTCGGAGCAGCATCGGAAGATAACGGGATAATGGTAGCGTCTTGATCAGTGAGTGCGGCTGCGTTGAGCCGCGTGAAGGTCCGTTCCGGAGGAGAGACGCGAGAGACCTCGGGAACGGAACGAGGGTCGCTACTTAGTTTTTCGCCTCAGCCGCAGGAGCGGCAGCGGCGGCGGGCTTCGGCTCAGTAGCAGCTTTGCGCCCGGCGGCCTCGCGGTTATGCGCGGCCTTGTTGCAGTCCGATGCGGAGTGGCCACCTTTGCCACAGTAGAGGCACAGGTTGTTGTCCATTCGGCGTTGACGCTCCGCGGAGGTGAGTTTGCCATTAGCTCCGAGACCCGGAATGTCGGTCTTGGTCTTCGGCGAACTCTTCTGCTTGTGCTTGGTACCTTTTGGCTTGGTGGACGAACTATTGGCGGACGTGGTGCGAGTGTTATCGGACGACGAATTCTTGCCACCGGAGGAACTGGCTTTTGATTTCTTGTTACTCCGATGATTACCGGAGTCGTCGCTGTCGCGCTTCTTGGAGCTTGAAGGTTCGGAGCGTTCGCCCTTGTACGTCCAATAGTTTTCGTCGATGCGGAGGGCCCAGTTGTAGAGTCCGATAAGGCTGGTAGGCGGAGCTTCGGGTGAGTTAGCCATAACAGCGCGAATTCTCGGAGCAAGGCCCTTCTTGAATTGGGAGACGAAGGCGGGTTCGTTCCACAGGAGATCCTTGGCTAGTTCATCGAACTTCTGCTTGAAGCGTTGGACGCGTCCGAATCAGTCATCACCGGAGTTTCCGAATGTCGTTATCGGCGTGGTCCGTTTCGTGACTTCGCCCCAGTTTGGTCGGAGCAGTGTCGGCAGAATAGGGTCAATCAAGGATCCAATCGGGGTGTTGTCTGTATCTGATTCCGAAAGGAGACTTTTCAACAAATCGGGGGTGTTGTCCTGATCGAACAAGTGAATGAATCCGCTGAACCAGTTCTTGCAGTCCACGGAGAGGAACGTTGCGGCCCAGACGATTTGGGAATGGTGCGACCGGAAGTGGTCGCGATTGCAGAGGAAGTAAGTGTCGCAATCTGCAATGAAAGTTTTCAGTTTGGAGCGTTCCCGACCCGAAAACTTGTCCGGTTTGGCGGCGTCGGTCTTCGGACGGGTCGGCGGCATGTTGATCTGAATGATGTTAGGTTCTCGGCGGCGGTTCCGACGACGTTCGTTGTCGATGTCGGAGTCGTAGCTGCCATCCGGCGGGTCCGAACCTGGCGGACTTCCTCCGGTTCCACCTCCGGCGCCGTTGTAGTCGGAGTCGTCCGAGTCCGAATCGCTATCAGAGCTAGGCGGACCACCGCCCCCTCCGCCCCCTCCGCCTCCTCCACTAGGGTGAGACGAGGACGGCGGTTCGCTGGGCGGAGTGGCGCCACTGCGAGACGGACGATGGGACGGTACACTGAACGACGGTTGAGATGGAGCAGTCGGCGGAGTGGCGCCGCTGCGGGAAGGATGGTGAGAAGGAACACTGAAGGCCGGAGGTGGGACGTCCGGCGTGCGATGTGAGTGCTCCGAGAGAGGTGCCACGGTGCGGATCGAGGGGGCGGACGGCTGCCGCGATACTCGAATTCTATCCGTTGGTTAATGGGAATGTATTGACCTGGCTGCGGAGGGGGGGGAGCAAAAGGTAAGATGCAGCTCTCCGACGACCTCCGTCGCCAAGTGTCGAATTTTCGGATAACGCCGTGGAACTTGAAGGGGTGTGGAGAGAGTGTACCGAAGGTCTCCGATTTGGGCCGCGATCCACGAAGGGTGATGGGCCGCGACATGTCGGAGCGTCTTGGTTCTGGGGTTGCGTTGGGCGTGACGAAGATGATGTTGTCTTCGGAGTTGGACGCCCTTTCGATGTGCGAGAGTTCCTCCGCTAAGGTGAGTGTTGAGGGAGGTGAGAGCGGAGGTGCTGTGAATTGTTCGGAGTCGTTCCGCGATACGACGGTGCGACCGAAGGTACTGCTGGTCGTCCGTCGGGGTGCGGGACGAACTCTATTGATGTCTTGATTTATTGGGACGATAGGTGGTTGT
>JAGTJP010000344.1:0-20194 GCA_020744175.1 Auriculariales sp. MPI-PUGE-AT-0066
ACAGCCATCATGGACGCGTATAGTCCAACCACCTGTGTATACCTGCGTTGTGCATAAGCAAAGCAGCACCAATCCGCCTCTTAACCGCTTAGTGGCGCATCCCGACTTGCCTCTCGCTCGCCGATGATGACGCCGACCAACCATGATGAGTCAACTCCCCTCTACGCAACTCATCTCTTGCGCACAAATGTCCTGGTCTTCTTGGAACCGTACGGCCCTTCGGCTCTCTTTCAGACTTGAAATTACCGTCCGCTGCATCTCAGAGGGTATGGTTGCGCGGCAGAACAGGGGGCAGTTAGAGATTGAACCGGAGACGATTCGACAGGCGTCCAACAAGGACTGCCCCCGAAGTCGCCTCTACGCTAATACTGCACCCCTCTCATTCAGCAGCATCCTCACAACCTCTTCGACCTCCCCGCCTTTATTTATTATCCACCAATCATTCAGAATGGTTTACCTGCCACCGACTACCGGACACACCCTCCACCTCTGAGGTGGGTTGCAACCGACACTCCCTGAGCGTCACATTGCCTGGCAGCTGACCTTGTGCTCAAAATTTATTTTGTTCTGACCCGAGGACGGGCACGGTTCAGGAAATTCTCTGTTGTTTTGACACACAGTCGGCGCGCTGTCCCGGGGACAATCAAGCCCACGGAGCCGCATTGATTGCGCGAAGAATGCGCCATTGAGTTTTTTCATTGAGCTGCGCACGCTATCGACCGAGCCGCTCGGGCGGAACGTGCGGTCGCGAATGCCGCACCGAAGTTCGGATTCGGCGCGGCTTCCTGGCCCACGAACCCCTCCCATGTCTCAACACCTGTCATGCCGGCTTGCGCACCAGATTTACACCTTCAACTCGATATTGCGTCTTTACGTGCGCCTCGATCGCCGCTGCCTCCGTCCACTGCGCAAATATTAGCCGTGTCCGAGGAGGTCTCCCCCCTCTCTCGCTTCGACCAGCGATACACGCCCGGGCCTCGTGTCATTACTCTCAGATTGGTTCTCGCTTACGTTCAAGCTCGCACTCACTCACTTTCAGGCTGCGCGTGCTTGTTCGCGCTTACAGGACCCCAACTACACACATCCCTAACCGACGACACCCCATCAGCTCTTCCGTTCCGGCCTAAATTCCGAACCGTACACAACGCACTCAGAATATTACCCCGAACGGTTGTCGAGATATGCTGAGCACTCACCTCGCTGTTCGGGTTCCGCCGGCAGGCAGACCGGCTCGAGTCGAGTCGCGTAAGGCGACTGAGAATGAGTTGAGACGCCTATCAGCACTCTACCCAAGTCTAGCAGTCTAGCACAGAGATATACTTCGAGACGTATGTTTCACGGGTGTTTCTCATGCTCACATGTGTTCACGTCGCACACTCATGCGAAGGTTTTCTTCATGTCTTCACGCCGACATCATCTGGAGCGGCGTCTTGAGTTTATGCACTCTAGTTTGCGGGAGAGCTTTTGGTGCACGAAGTGCGATTTGGGGCATGGTCTTGATGTTTGAGGCAGGCAGTTGGTGTTAACGGTGAGCTTTCTCTTGATGCAGACTAGCGTTGTCTTGACGCAGACGATCGAGTTTGATACCTTGAAGCAAACAACTTGGGCTTTGAGGAACGTTGATGTGTTCTTGAAGACTTGAGAAGCTTGAAGCAAACATCACAAATACGCGGACAAAGTGGTGGAATAGCTAAGTCACGAATCATTTGAAAAGGCGATACAGTATGCCATAATACATGCTCGCGAGGAAAGTATGAAGGTTGTACCATATGACAGGATATTTCAGTCATGGCGAGAGCACGTGGTCGTCGGAAGAGAACATGTGGAGGAAATATGCCTGGAATTGAGATGGGAACGACGCGAGTGTCGATGTCACGAAGCGCAGCTTGAGCGATAGGCGATGGAGCAGGCAGGACACGCGCGGGATCGAGAGCGAGGGACGGGACGAAAGACTGCGAACGGCGATTACGAGAAGAAAGTGGAAAGCGGGCCACGCCAGCGCGGCATCAAAAGTGCATCCGATCCCGATTGGTCACACGGCGCAGGGGCGTCGCGCGGATACTTAACTTGTGTGACGATGCTGCCCAGTGCGTAGCGACACCTTTCTAAGTGTGGCACAATATGTTAATCGATATGGTGTAAATGCTTGTAATAAGGAGCAGACTCGTCGTGAGGGGTTTCATGTGAGAACATCGAGGGGTTGTTGCGCGAATACAAGTGATTTAGATATTACCTGACATTGTCATATATGCTATTGGCGAGGACAAAGCTCGCCGTGTTTGATTAATTGCTGCTACTGGTAGTGTCGATGCGGTATGGACTAAAATGAGGACAAGCTCTGGAGACTGTGTCATGGGCAAGTTGCAGTATCTTGCGCCAATCGGCTCATGAAGCTGAAAACCTTCGACTTTTGAACGTATTTTTCTAGAAGCAACGCCTACATTTCAGCTACATGGTCCGCGTATACGGAAATCGTGATCAGACCTTCTACTGGATAGTGATATTGAACAGCTTCGGGCTTGCAAAACTTGCTCGGCTCCTAAGGCTTTAGCGACATCTTTGTTGCACTGGTTAGCATGCTGTTGCTTTGCTGAACGACTACGATGATGACGAGGAGGTGTGATAGGCCACATTTCACATGAAGGACCGCATGCTTGCTTGCTCTCCTTATTCCGTAGTCGTTTACTGAAATCTTCCACAAGCCATTGAACATGTGCTGGGCCTGTGGCTGCTACTTGAGCCAGCAGAAGGACGACGCTGCAGACCGGGGTCGAGTCCGACACACGGTTCAAGTACGGCTGCTCCCGGACTCCTTTCCCGTCAGCGCAGGATTGCTGTACACATATCTGTGTGCCATTTTCTCTCAGACCCATGCTGATCTTGTCTAAGCTTGTCTTCCTTTTTGATTTAGACCTGGTCATGTCCCTCAACGGTGAGATACTCCAGCGTCAGACTCATGCCTCCATGGGTGCATCCCCAGAATTTCCTGACAGACAGGACCCTCACTTAAGCACTCTGCAAGGCTCGGCGCGATGGTCCGAGAAATTCTGACATCTACAGCTGCAACGGGTTTATCTACTGTGACGCCTTCGCGATGGGATCTTCGCCGGGTATTGTATTGCATCGAGGAAGCGTGTGGTTGAGGGTGACCATTTAGCGAGCCAGGCACCTTCTCGACCGAGCCGTTCGGGCTGCGAGAGCCCGACCACGCCGAGGTCGCCAACAAATATTAGTGATTTCCGTCTTGCGACGGCCCTCCTCGCATCAGGACAGACGACCCAGGCCCATTCACTCTCCACCGCAGCTGTCGCTTCTCCCACTTGCCCCTCTCACTCGCCGCGCGTGCTTTTCGCTCTTCCAAGACTTGACTGTGCGTACATCGCCCTCCGCTCCGTCTCGGATAGTCAGCCTCCTCCCGTCAACCCATGTTTTAAGTCCGCTCCTCTGAATAAACCTTGTGAGCAATTTTTTAAAACCCTTTTGAAACCAACCTGCTCCGGAATCAGCCGCTGCTACTCTCGATTTTGGCGCTGCTCATGCGATAGCCATAGGATGAGATGTCCTGAGAGAACATGTCATAGCTTACATAACCCCGTTCAATCCACAAACGTATTTGGAATTGGGGCTTTCTTGGTCTCTCATCCTCACTGTGTCAGTCGGGCGGCTCATCGCGCCGTAAACCACAACGCGCGCTCAATGTAATATCGGCCGTGGCATTGGATGCACGCGATACCTTCTTGATTTCATTACCGAGTCTTGGTGGCGCACTGTGCATTTGAGGCAGGGCTTTGAAGCTTGCACGTACCATGTTAAGGCGGAAGGCTTGAATATTGAACTATCATATTTCGGGTTCCGCATTTTGACGACTTGATGTCGCACTTTTGAGCTCGGAGAGGTTGTATGCTTGACGCACAATAACTTGAGGCTAGCATCGTTAAAACGCGACCAATTCTGACGACAAATTGCATAGAGCATAGTATTTGGAAACAAACGCGACGTGCATACATCAGAATCATAGCGGAGCATAGGATACAGGCATGGTTATGCTAGCGAAAAAAGGGGCGGTATGACCGGTCAAAACGTACTTGCTACGCTGAACGGTGTCCCGTATTCCTCATCGCTCTCGACCGACGGAGTGGCAGGGCCCTTATCGGTGTTGCGGGCAAAAGAAGGAGCGATAGTGCCGGTTACAGCGTAATTGCCACGCTGATCGATGACCTGCAACCCTCATCGTCATGCTATCGAAAGGAAGGGCGGGACAGCTGGTCCTAACGCAGCTCTTGCCTTGCTGTTGCTTCCACATGGTCAAACCCTTCGTTTTCGTTCATTTATCATGTCTGCGCACAACTAACCATACTCTTGACATACCATTCTCGTCCCTCGACTCCGTTCTCTATACACTTGATATCGACATAGAGAACGGAGTCGAGGAACGAGAATGGCATGAAGTTGCGTAGGTTGCGTGGCCAAAATACCACTGGTGGTCTGCTGATGGTTTCGTAGTTCGCGTGGCCAGAATGCCGCTGGCAGTCTGCCGGTGGTCCGAAGGCATAAAAGTACGACTGGGAGGTTGTTGGAAGTAAGTACTGCATCGAATGAGTGGCAAAGACAGACTGCTACAACTCACTGGCTGCATCAGGAAAACCTGTCATCGCTCATGCGGTTCATAAGCGGGAATGAGCAGTGATAGCGGTCAGAGCAGAACCCTGGAGGTACCTTGCTTCGCTGCTCTGCTCGCTTTTTGACCGCTTTGACCACTCACAGCGCTCTGCAGCAAGATACCCCCATTCGCCGCGTTTTCCTGATGTACAGAGAAAGCCGTTTGACGTAGCCTACAAGGGATGACGGATGAGCTCTGGGAGTGCTGCTTACAGCTGATTCCAAATTAGGCTGCGCCGTGGAAGCTAAAGAGCGCTCGCAGCGACCGACCTCGTCTCGCGCATATCTCGACGGTACTGCGACATATTTCGACGCAAACTATATCATTCGAATGGGGCACACCGGGGCAATATCCCCATGTTTTTATTTTTTTGAAATTCGAGAAATACAGAATTGGCCTTTTCCCCATGAAGTCTCGGGCATTCCGAACGAGCATGGACATTTTGCATTAAAATTCAATATGGAGCTCACATAATGAGAGGACCAGAAGAGACTGAGAGCATTTGTGTGCAGATGGGTTGTACATGGCGGGATACACGGTGTCACCTCCTCCCGATGGAGTCTCGCGCATTCCGAGCGACTATCAACATTCTGCAGAGAAATTACACCACTGAATGTTATAATGATGGCAAAGGAAGAGCGTGAGGGCATGTATTTGATTATAGAACTTATGCATCACAATTGCACCGTGCGACCTACTCCCCAACAAGTCTCGTGAATTGTGAGCACATACACTTATGTTGTCAAAAGGTTTTATCTGGGGGCAATTTACCAGTCGTAATAGAAGATACTGGAGGTATTAATTGTGGTTTCAAAACGTACATAGCACAGTTCATGAGGGGGCAGAGCAGAGTATACAGCATCACCTTGGTATGTACTTGCGGAAGTAGCCTGCACATGCCTCAGGTGTTGTCACACGCAACAGCGCATTGTATATAAATGTAGTAAGGTGATAATGGCGCTTTTGATGCAGGACGGCTCGGAAATCGTGGTTGTGTCGACGGATGTGTGCCTTGAAGGCGGAGAACATCTCTTCGATGGGATTGAAATCAGGTGAGTATGGTGATAGATAGATGAGGCGAATGCCACTGGAATTGTACATTAGCACCAGTCTGAGAGGGTTCAGAAAACAGCGACAAACTGGTTCCGGCAGCGGATCTCAACTTCCTCAATGTGGTGTATGGCACAGTTGTCCATGACAAGGACACTCCTGGGCTGTGGGTATGGATTCATTTGCGTGAGAAGTCCATCAAGGAACTCTAGAAATGTTCCGCCATTGAAAGATCCTATCACTGTTGCTGCCCAGATGATGCCGTCCTGTGTGATGGCCGGGAGGACGGAAACTCTGTGTCATGAGACATAAGTGCGACTGCAGGCAGGTTCATTGCTCCCTTAGCATACCTTTCATGTCGAGTGAATGGGGCCCGAGCATAGGCACGCTTGCCCTTTGGTGCTCGACCACGAGAGCGGTTGCCGGTGAGCATGTTGACCGCCGACTCGTCAACAAAAACCAGTCGTTCCGGTGGCTCCATATAGATCTCTGCCATGAACCTATCTCGCTTCTCCTTGGATGCCTCACAGGCTCGCTTGGAAAGCTGAGGCCATGAATGTCAGTTGTCCGGTGTTCTGTTGCGAGGTTTAGATGCACTGACAATCTTGAGCGGCATATCCATTTCCTCTAGTGTTCGACATAGGGTAGAGAGAGGAACTGCAAGCCTGTACTTCAGCCAGAGTTCATCCTTGAGCTCATCGAGCATCAGGTCTGGCGAATGCTCCAAGCAGGCAATAATAAACTAGGAAATGTTGAGCACTGCGCCGCGCGCACTGGTTGCATGCGCACCCTGCGAGCCTCAAGGCCAAGGACTGATTTGGGACCAGTGCGTTCTTGCCTGGGATCATTGATGAGCTTGCACATGGACACCCAGCGCTGAAGGATAAGCTGTACGGAGCGCAGCGGGACGTCTGTGCTGACAGCAATTTGTGCGGGAGTGTAACCTAGAATTTGCGACTGGTACAATATGACTCGCCGCACTCCGATATTGATGTGCTTGCCTGGTGCATGTCTTGGGATTGATGTCGCAAAGGTAGAATGAATCGGCATTTCGAGGATGCTGAGTGTCGGAGTCGGAGATAATTTGCTCCTTGGTCTCGTGCGCATTTACGCGCCGTTTGCCGTTCACCCGCAGCTCAGCCCGTTGCAAGCATCCAGTCACAAGCAACGTGTAAAAATCGACCATGGCTAGCACGAGGACGCAACAGCTAGTGACTGCCACCAGCCGACCTCGCACAGCTCGTATGTACCCATTCTAGCTTCCCTGTCATCATTGCGCTAGCAATTTCTTACCCTGCATGCCCAGTTTTTTGTTCTGCTCGCTCGCTTACGTCACGCGCGCGATATTTGTCGCGTTGATCACTTGCGGCCGTCCCACTTCGTTTTGATACTTCACAGGCCCGAACTACCCCAACCTCGAGGACTCCAGCTACAACCCGAGTGATGTCGAGGGCACGCGTGATCTTGCGCGACTGGAACAAGAGCAGGATCCTGTTCTTCACCGACGTACCGCGCGCGCACGCCAGCGACGTCGCAGCCGGCGCGCAGATCGTGGCCCAGTTCGCGCCAACATTCGACCTTGGCGTGCTGTATGCGAGCAACGACGCCCAGGCGTTCATGGAAGTCGAGTAGGATGGTGATGGTGATGTGATGGAGGAGGATGGCGGCGGGTTCGTGCCTGACGCAGACCCGGACGAGATTCACGACGACTCGCTCGGCCAGGCAGCACCGGCTCCGTCAGCATCATCGCGCAAACGCAAGCGTAACGACCTTGACTCGGACGATGAGCGCAACGAGCTGCCGTTCGCGCGCATGGACGACGACCGATTATTCTCCCGGCATGAACTAGGTCAGTAGCAGCAGCTCGTGTGCAGCGTTGTATTCAGCCGTGTACTCACTTGGCGCGCCCTGCACAGTTCTTCTTCTTCCGTACTCCTCCGGCCTCGTCGGCAGTCTGGTCACCCAGCTGCTCTCGTACCCTCTTGGACGGCTGCTCGATCACGCCCAACATGGCTCGCCTGTATTCCATGCACACTCTTCATATGTTTGGCTGTTCACCGACAGGCAGGCACGCAGGCACGTTCGAGGGACCATGGCTCACAATGCAGCTCTCGCCGTCGTGCGGCATTGGCCTCTTTTCTTTCGTCGTGTTCTCGTTCTGCAGACGGCGCTGGCCTCTGCTCTTCAGTCCACGAACCAAGCTCAAGGGTGAGTCTTTGTCAATTGGCAATTGTGCTGCGCACCTGGGTCGAATCCCATCCCGTGCTATTCCAATAATCGCTTGTCAAAAAAATCCAACTTGTCGGCATAGTTAGAGGCGGCGCTCCGGTTATCTGAGATGGCTGCGACTAGCTCTGCTTGACCGTAGTGATGTCGACCTTACTCTGAACACTCTGCTGCTGCACGCAGTCATTCGTATTACCGCACTCTGACGGGGCTTGTTGCCCGCCTTTCCGCTCGTCACACGCCCACTGATGCTTTGCTTATGCAGACTTCTCGCCTCATGAGGCCCATCTCGGGAATTCGTCCAGCGCGTGGATCATCCCGACCATACACATATCAGAACTCTCTGTACTCCAGATCGTCGGACTAGATGCAGCTGTCGTCAGTAGCCACTACCAGTAGATTTCTGCCTGCTGACGCCGTCCTCTAGCTTCTCAACTTCCTCAAGACTTCCTTCTATCTATTCCTCTCATGCGCCCTCCTAATTCTCATGCCGATAAACTACTACGTCGGCAAGTCGCTTGTGGACGGTGACGACTGGATTTCCGACGGCCTAGACGGTGGCAAGCCATCACCACCACCGCCAGATTGGCACGACCTCATTACAGATGCCAACGCTTTCCTCGTCGTCCAGTTCATCTTCACATGTGCATTCAGCTTGCTCACCATGCGATTCCTACTCGCCAACTACCACCGTTTCGTCCGCGCCCGCCAACTGTTCTCGTTGGAACTCGTCCACAGCATTGCCGCGTGCACTGTACTCGTCAGCTTTCTCCCACCGCACCTCCGCGGCGAGTGCGCACTGGTGACTTATTACGAGAACATGGGCTTTGCGGTCGAGAGCGTGAGTGTCTGTCACGATGTCGGTGCGCTGATGCCGCACCTCGACAAGTGCATGGCAGCGCTACTCAAGCTCGAACATTCGTGGACCAAATATGTTGGCAACCCCTGCGCGGTCGAAGCTTACGATCCCTCGCGTACAGGGCCGCTCATTGACATCCCACTCAGCAATGACTCCCACCTTGCCCCACCGCCCCGGCTCGTCGTCCCACACCGCAAGCGTCCGACGCTGCGGCTAAAGTGGTGGAACCCAAGGAAGGTCGACGCACTCGAGTACCTCAAGACGGAGTTCAAGATGCTCGATGAGGCCTTCCGCAAGAAGCGGCGCTCGGGCAAGTTCCGCGCAGGGCACTGCGCGTTTGTTACATTTGAGATGATGAGTGCCGCACAAGCCGTCGCACAGATTGCCGCCGCCAGCGTGCCCTCCCAGTCGGCTGCTACGCTTGCACCGGAACCCCACGACATCGTCTAGGCCAACATGACTCTCAGCCCTAGCGGCCAGCGGACGTGCCACTTTGCGGTTACGCTGTTCATTGGTGGCCTGTTGCTGTTCTGGGTGATTCCCTGGTAGAAGACGCCGTCGTTTCGCTCTATTCTCTGCCTGTACCTGGTCAACCGCGATAGAATATATGGTATTGTGAATCTAGCTTGGATTGAGGCGGGACATAATGGTACTACACTCGGCGCGAACCTTTTCTGCAAAGTACATGGCCGTCGCAAGAGGCATGCTGATATGTGTCTCCAAAGCAGCCTCCTTCTTCAGGATCAGAATGAAGATGTGCCCAAGATGGATGCACCCAATCTTTGTGAGTGCATCTGCAAATGTAACCCAGTCGCGACCATTCCCCCGAGATTCTTCAGCCTTGGTCAGAGCTCGGAGGAAATCGATAACTTCTGGGAAGTGGGGCTCATTGTTGAGGATAAAGCTTACGAGCCGTTTATCATCATTTGCACCCGGTCGGGCCTCGCCTGCTGCATGTACTGCTTCAACCAGTGCCGGAATGAGTGCTATGATGGCAGCGGCATCGAGTGCAGCGCCACGAGGTGGATCTGCAGCTTTCCTGATGACAGCACGGTTCTCGGGGTTCTCACCATCCTCAAGTCGAACATCTGGACCCCAGTAGCTGGCAAAAGCTGTGACCTTCGGAGGGCGGCTGGTTGTAACCTCAGGATGTTTCTCAGCCTGAGTGAGTGTCAGTACATAGAGCTAGATTAGGCTAGGCATACTGACAAGAGCTTTGGCCCAGACACCAAATTGTAGCCAGACATATCGATGATGAGGCGAGTGTGAGCCAAGGATGCAGAACACCTCGGGACCGCAACGACTGCAAGCACCCTTCCACTGTTGGCAGAGCTCAGTGAGATACCCCACTTCTTCACCTCCGCCAGACAGGAGAGCAGAAGGTGCATCCTTAAGGGCAGCTGCAACACGACCTCCTTGTCGAGGGGCAGCTTTTGCACGAGTTGCGGCGACCTGGCTCAAGCCTATTAGCAACATTCAAACATCACCAAAGTAAGTTGGGCACAAACATCTGATGCTAACCATAGGGTGACAATTGCTTTAGTCTTGCGCTCACGTGCCGTGATCGCTGCAGAGAGAGTTACAAAGTCGGCGGGGGTGCTAAGATTGCCCCATCCATTTGACTTCGTGAGTTTCCATGTCAGATCGGGAACATCCTCGTCTTCTTTGCAGCCCAAGTGTTGACGACACATGTCGAGAAGCTTGTCCAGTGTGTCGATGGTGCTCTTCTCAACCTCGACCTGCATGCGACGGCCTGTCTTACTAGCGGTGAATATCTGGTAAGTAAAGACAACTAAAGAAAATTAGCATCGTGCTAGTAGCTTTGAATGAAAATACCTTTTGAGAACTGCACCGGGATGGGAGGGGCGGCCACAATAGGTAGTGGCAATGCAGCTTGTACATTGTTGGGGCGTGACTTGGCAACCTTACGGCTTCCTGTGGGTTGAGCACGATGTCCTGAAGAGGCAAGAGATCAGATCAAGTTAGAATAGTAGGGATTGAATAATTAGACCTTGCATAGGAACTGGCATTGCACTCGCTTCGTTGTCAGAATCGGCATCTAGATCATATTCCGATTCAATGTTTGTGTCATGTAGCCATGATTGGTCAATTGCCATAGAGGGGTCATCGGCAAGTTCAGCATAATCTAGGTCATTTTTGTACAAGCCTCGAGGTTGTCGTGGTGTGCTTGTTGCGAGAGGAAGAAAAGCACCGGTATCGCTCAAGTCCGACAGCTGCTGGTCTTCTTCCTCGTCAATGGGAGCTAGATCCTTCACCTGCTGCATATCTGCTGCAAACAGGACGTGTCGCTACAAAGGGCAAAGGGGCAAAGTTCAGCAGACTATATCAAGTGGGAGAGGATGTTGTCACTTGCCTGGAGCGGCTCGTGCTCAATATGACTTCGGCTTATCGAAAATACACTAATCTGCAAGAACAAGAGATCAGACAGGATCAATAAAGCCTGCATAGAGCATACATCTTGGTCCTGGACTACGCTTGGTGGCACGAGAGGTGTATTGTCGCTGCGGTTGGACCGCCGAAGCTGTTGCGCCGCTGCCGGAGGCTCGACCTGGTTTGTCTCATTCCTAACCATAGTAGCCTTGTTTTTATTAGTTCTGGTAGACTTGTTGGTGCTGGTAGCTGGTGCTATGGGAGAATCTGCACCAGGCTGTGTGAGCACTAGCAATAGATGCACGCCAGCTAAAGCCACGGGTCCAACAAACATAATTGCGTGTGCTCAATGTCAACATACTCCTCTTCAGCTACCTGAGGTATCTCGGCAGCAGCACGTTTGCGTTCTGTGGCTTTCGCTGCCAAGAACTTGTTGTCAGTCAAGAACCAAGTTGCACACAGTGACCTTTCCATGCCTTTCTTCGCCGCAAATGCACCCTTCTTGACAGACAATGACCCTCCCCTTCGTTTCATGAGTGCGTGGCCGTGTGGAAGGAAACAAAGGGAGAGAAACCCGCGACACTCGGCAAACTCAGCTGTCTCGGTTAGCATGATGTAATATCGTCGCCAGTGCATGACGAGTTGCCTGCAACTGCTCTAATCTCTTGGAAGAGATGCTTTGGAGCTATCCGAGCTTCCTTGGGATGTGTTGGTTTGTGAGCCGGGCTTCAGGTCTCGAGACTCTGAATGATAGTAACATATCCAGGCAACATTATGCACAAGTTCCATAATCAAATACATGCCCTCACGCTCTTCCTTTGCCATCATTATAACATTCAGTGGTGTAATTTCTCTGCAGAATGTTGATAGTCGCTCGGAATGCGCGAGACTCCATCGGGAGGAGGTGACACCGTGTATCCCGCCATGTACAACCCATCTGCACACAAATGCTCTCAGTCTCTTCTGGTCCTCTCATTATGTGAGCTCCATATTGAATTTTAATGCAAAATGTCCATGCTCGTTCGGAATGCCCGAGACTTCATGGGGAAAAGGCCAATTCTGTATTTCTCGAATTTCAAAAAAATAAAAACATGGGGATATTGCCCCGGTGTGCCCCATTCGAATGATATAGTTTGCGTCGAAATATGTCGCAGTACCGTCGAGATATGCGCGAGACGAGGTCGGTCGCTGCGAGCGCTCTTTAGCTTCCACGGCGCAGCCTAATTTGGAATCAGCTGTAAATGGAAAACAGAGTGTGGAGCCAGCCGCGCCGACAGAAATCCAACAAGGGAAAACACTTCAAAAATAATGGCTTCTGCAACGTGGCTCCATGAGTGTGGTCAGGGATTGAGTGCATTAATGATCACTCCCGACGGTTGTGATCGGGGATCGATCGCATTCATTATCACTCCCGACATTTATATTTTAATGCCGCTTGGTGCATGAAAGGAGTGACAGTGCTTGGTAAGTCAATGATAGTGCCGGACTTCACCTTCCATCCTCCAGGGCCCCCACTCTCCTTCATCTTAACCATCGTGTAATAGCCCTCGTTGGTCCGAGAGTTTGCATCTGCGGCAAATGCCGACTTTGTGGCAACCGGCAGGGAGGCTGCGGCGTGATGCCCGGCAGCGAATTGCGAAGCGCCCGTCCGGCATCGCCTCCGAATTATCGGCCTGGTCGGACCCACATTGAGTCACCAAAAAAATTCAGGAGGACTTGTGATTTCGTCTTCGTGGTTGATCGGGACACATCGAAGCTCCACGGGCTTGCTACGGGTCCAATTGCTAACCTGACTTCTTCTTCAACGTCTCATGCGGTTCCTTAGTCTATGGCAATAATAAGACATGGTCTCGCGAAAGGGGGAAGAGATGCGTGCGGAAGGTTCTTCCATGACTATCACGACCAGGACTGATCATAAGTTCGGATGATCCTGAATCGTGTCATCTGTAGCACCTCTATGCCATTGACCACAACTATGTTGTGTTTCAAAAAAGTCAGGCAATCGGGCAAACTGGAATTAAGACCTAGACACTATGTGTAGACATTAATACATCCCAATTGGTCGGCTACGAACAGCCCCATCTTGCGCCACAAGTCCCGGGATACCCTTGGTGCTGTACCACTAAACCTGCTCATGAAGTCATGCACTTTATAGCAATTAAGTCCTCATCCCTCGCATGTATGATTTGTTCAATGTCGCGGTGTATGGTGTCTGCCTTGCTTCGAACGGGAATAATCGTGTCACGAGTATCTCGGTGTTGTATTTTCTGTATTGTCTCAGCATGATGTATGCTGGTGCCAGCAGTATCCGAAGCTCACTGCTTCTACTCACATACTGCCGCGCCCAGTCGTTCCCTGCGCCTGTGCTTCGTCACAAATCATTCGCTCCAACCAGAGCATTCACCCCAGAATCCACATGGAAAAGGCTCGTAGTGTACACAGTTGCACTTCCAAACATCGTGACGAGCCGCATTTGATCGAAACAGCATTTGCATTGAACTTCGATTCAAGTCATCAACGCTCGCCTTCCTTCCGCTTCTTCTCGCATCGAGTCGGACTGTATCTGTGACACCTCAGCCTGATACTTCACTTCCGCACGGGACAGAAACACTCCTCGCATTGTCCCGTTCGATCTTGCCCTCGCCAAGGTTAATGCGTGAATGTCTGGTACTCTGCGAGCCTTTTCTCATGTACGGGCCGTCACCTGCCATGACGAGTGGCTTTACACGGCGGATTCGGTAAGCCAGAAATTTGATTTGCGTTGTTTCCAATCTCACCGCGCATCTGGTAAGAAAATCAGTGATCTCCTTCGCCCGGTAAGAACCTTAGTCCATTTAACCCAAGCAGAATCTGAGAATGTACAGTTACCATCCACGCTGGACTTTCGCCCATACTTCACGGACCACGAGGTTGACTTCTATCATGGACCACGATGCTGACGTCAACGATGAAAAGAAAACAATGATACAAAGATTGGTGGAGGCAGTTACATAAGTCGACAGAGCCTACTGGGGACCACGGGTATACGTGAAATCAAGGAACGAGTTGGGGGAATCAGGCTGCGATGCCTCTGGGCGAGAAGTAGGGAGGGTGGGTAGCGTTCTTTCTCTCGACATAGAAATGTACGGCGCGGGTGACAGAGATACCGTACTCGCTCTTGCCCTTGAACTACTGACAAGCTCAGGGTCTGCAAAAGACGACGGGCGGAACATCGACGGAGGAAGCGGCATTGGCACCGTCAGCATCTGCGCGTAATGTTGCCTGAACGGTGTTGAGGACGAAGGAGTCTGAAGGTGCGACTCAGAACTGTTGCAGAAGCTAATGGAGGGCGACATGGAAATGCTGCTGGTGGACATTTCGAACTCGGTGTACGGCATCGTTGATGATACGGCCTTTGATTGTCGAAGAAACGAATGATCAACTGGAATCTGCCCGTGGCCAGTGGAATCGTTGCTGTCGTACGCACTCTCCGTATCGCCTGTTGCAGAGAAACTGAGGATGGTTGGTTTGCCCATGCTCATAACGGTCCCGCGTGACTTCTTCCGCCCGGCCTCTCGAAGGTTCAAGACGCTGGAGCGGGCTGCTTAGTCACAGTCAACAAGATATGACAAGAACGCACAGTCGACATCCGAGGACATTGCATAGGAGCAGGCTAAGCGGGACGGCGCCAGTAGCCATCGCTGAAAGTTATGTTATCGGGGTTTATGTATTGCATGCACGGTGCGCGGATCTAGCTTGCCTTGATTGCTTTGCAAGTTGAACACAACTGTGGGGTGGGATGAGTGATGTGCGTCCGTAGCGGTCGAATGCAGCTTACGATTCAGAATGTTGACTCCGGAAATGAGGACAAAGTAAAGAAACCCTGAGAACCTCTCAGAAAAAGAGAGCTTCCCTTCGAATGGGACGAACCTTCCCGAACCAACGTCTTCATCAGCTGGTCTGCAATCGCCATCCTCATCTTGACCGCTCGGAATGCATACTACACACTTTGTCAATCGTAGCTTGGTTTCTCGTCGATTCTATGCGCGTACGAAGATGAAGATGCCGGTGACAATGGCGTCAAAGGCAATCATGAGAACGAACGGACTCTGTGAAAAACATTTGAGTTACGGATTGCCAGATGAAGGCGAGATAACGCACGCTCAGGAACATCTTCGTTCCTTTGGGCACAGGAAAGCATGCTGTCCCAACTGCAATCTCTGGAGAGAGTTCAGCAAAATGCAAAGTCTAGATAAACACGCGGCGCACGTCCGACTTGTGTTGGAATCATCCAGAGAAGGTAGATCATCATCGCAAGGAGCGACGCCAATAGTCCCCCAAATACTCTCATGTTTCCTCCAGAGAGCGCATATGTCCGCAGTACAAGAATAACTGTAGGTATCGGTAAAGCCGATGATGTGCTCAGCGAGAAGAGTAAGGCAAAGGGTAGGGTATGTGAAATACCTTGCGCGCTGAAGTTCTAAACCGGGACTCAGTTGTAGAAAAGAAAAGCAGACAAAGGAAGCTGATCATACATTGGGTATCGCCAGATAAAGTGGTAGCCGGAATATCCTGCTGCAATCGTCATGGTCATGGTCGACAACTTTTGCAATCACAAACTGTCAGTCTACCGTCGTTGAAAAGCGAATAAACAAAGGGAGCAACGAACCTTGGACCCACATGACGATCGGATAGACGAGCAAAGGATAGTACCTCGTCACGAGATATATCACCTTTGCAGGAGTCCAGCGAGACTTGTGTATGAGCTTCGCTTCCTGCCCAAAGCTGTTGAGCTTGTCAGCGTTTCAAGTCGCTTTGCATGGCGACCAAGGCTGGCTGTCGTACCAGAGCATCCACTCGAAGACAGTCACCGTATCTATTGAAAGTGTGGTTATTCAAACCCGATTCTCTGTACTCTCTTGCGAGGAGGCGTACAAGCAGCTTCAGTTCTGTTCAGTATACAGCTCGAACGGATACTTGGTAGCAGGTACATACCAACGTGAGAGGATCTGGACCTGTAGTCATGGGGTTAGACTCGAAGATTGCACTGACAGAAGGGATAGATGACCTACACTCGTGCGAAATGTGTCAAGATATCGAGTGGCGGTGTACCAGAAGGCATCGTAGATTGACAGATGCTATAAGCTAAAAAATAAACAAAATAGGGCACGCGTGAGGCGACGCTTCACGGTGAACCAGAGCCCAGGTCGGCGATGAGAGAAAGAAAAGGCCAAGAGCACCCTGGCGGCAACAGCGGCAAATCGAAATAACAAAAGAAGAACTTGAGCGGCGCGCGAGCCTGAGCTACAGGTCACGGCGGTGTCTCGCAGTGGCCGCATCAGAAGTGTGTTGGTCGACATCCACTCATGGACTCGCGTGCAGGTCGCTTGTTTCGAGATGATGGTTGCACGAGCCACACGTGGCTCGCTGCCGTTTAGACCATACTCGAGGTAGGATGCACCGCGATTCCTCGATCGACGCGCGGTCAACATCGCCGCCTATGTCCGTACGGTCGCTGGGAGACCAGCCTTCTGAAACATGCATTATTAGTAATGACGAGCGCCAAAATATTGGCTAGGCGACATGTGAAAGCAGTCTTTCTAGCATATGCCTCGATGAGCAAGTCCTGGATGACAAGGCCTAGGTGCAGCAAATTATGCAACAATCCCAACTCACAGCTCAGAGCTATTTGGTGCTGCGCGGCACAGTGGTGGTCGCTTAATTCTCGCTCGAGGTTCAGATACGCCAGAATATGTTAAGTAGATATGTCACTGATTATCCGGGAGCAACGGCACCAAGGCGTAGTGACTGGGAGAACGTCAAAGCGCGAACAGCGACAAGGATCTGATGCCGGTCGGCGCCGAGGACCACAACCTCAACGCGGCCATACCCATTCCGTAGCAAAGGTACTATACTGTTCAGTGTAAGCTTGAACTAGATGAACTTGTTAAGACACGAGATGAAGATCACGCTCTGGACCTCAGGCAAGTGCAGCAAAAGTTGAACGGCAATAAGGATATACGACTTCCGACGCTTCAAGACGTACCTAAACTATCCTGAAAGAAGACATCTCACTCCAGTTTCAGCCCCGAAATGATCACTACATTGACGCGGAAACACTGATCGTACTGCTCTAGTGGCGTGACACTCGCCGAGCATCACAGCGATGTTCAACAACAATCTCGCGGTGACGAGAAAGAAAGACCTTCGAGTGTCTTTGGCATGAGAAAATGCCGCATCTGCGCCTACGACGCATACAGCACCTCGCCTCGCCTCGCCTCCTAATCAATCGGAGCGGATTGCACGACCCTCACGCTCCACACCCGGAACCCCCGCTCAAGAGACAAGATGACTAAGAGAAGATAGAGATAGGCGTGGGAGGGATCTTATTCGGACAAATCGATCGTTATTGATGAGATGGAACGGTCACAAGCAAAGTATTGATGCACCGAAAACACATGGACGGATGAAGGGCCTGCTGTAATCGTGGCCCATCCATCCTAGGCTGGCGCAGCGGCCGCCGCAGACCGTATAACGAGTATTACGAAAGGCTCGGCACCTGTAGTAGTGGCGCCCCCAGAGGTGAAACTTGCTAGTGCTGAGCTCACACGCACAGCAATTCACAGCTCGGATCCGGCAAACGAAACAAGAAAGACCGGACCGGTCTCAGCCACGAGGATGACACATCTATCGAGATAAAGAGGTGAAAGAGTATGAAAGCCTCACGGAAGCGAGCAGGTTTGCTTCGTTTATAGTCTTATTCGAAGTATAACCCGCGCCCGCGAGCATGAAGGGTGGCGGTGAAAGACCCTGGCTGTGGCGCTCCGGTTCGCGTGACGCAAGTGGAATTGCACTGCCAATTGAACACGGAATGCTTAAAATCATGTTTGACGGGGGTTGATATTGGTCACAAATGAGGTTGGTTGGACCCTTCACACGCCACCCGCCATCCAACATCCAAGCGGAACTGTGTTTCACACAAGCGGTGTCTTTGGTCGATGCTACAGTATCGAGTAACGCTCGCATCGTGCGGGCCGGAAGACGGTCCAGAGTAAGAATGCAGCAAAGATTTTAAGCTGTACCTGACTTGTGCTGCACAAGGTAGACCGTGCCGGACTTGCCATGTGGCTCAGGATTAAGCTTAGGCGCGCCAAAGAATCGAAACGAGATTTTGCCGAACCGGACCGTGATTTGAATCCGCTCACAACTCGCGACTCTTTCTCTCCCGCCTCCTAGACAAGGCTGAATTCATGCCTCTGTCATGATATGCCACCATCGATGGCCCTACCTGACACCCCTGCCATTGTGAGGAGCACATGCCGCTTTGCTGCACAATAGCCAAGACTCCGCTCCCACGATTAGCGCGGGGATCACATACCACAAGCATGTTGCCATGTCAAGCAGCTGACAGCCACATGTTTCATTTTGCTGCGTGTGGCGTTTTTATTTAAGCCCGGATGGCTACAGTTGGTGCTGTCCCCACGCCCGCCTCGATTCGACTTACTGAGGGTATACGACACTCACGATCGCACGATGCATCATCTCTCTGCCTCATACCTTACCTTTGCGCGATCCAGCATGCCCGCCTGCGACCTAATCTCGTCGACACCGATGCCTCTCACGACTTCGAACCGAGCGATGACATCGCTCAGGACGACCATCTCCGCCTTGTCACTTCTCAGCCAGTGTACAATGTGGGGGCAGCCTTCCTCCCAGCAGCGTTCGCCATTGACGGAGGTACTCGACATGGACGTGCTTGCCATCATCATGTCCTTTCTCGCCCCTGCAGACCTCGCTTCATGCGCTCGCACCTGCCGCGCCATGCACGCGTTCGTAACCCCAGCATTGTACACGCACGTCGCACTGCCGACGTATCGTGCCGTCCACCTTTTTGTGCGGACGCTGGAGGACTCCGCGGCACGGGCGGCGACGTTGTCTGCGGCAGCCAGCACTATCGCCCCTCTTGGCTCACACATCCGCAGCTTCACCGAGGCCACCGACGTCGACGGACCCTACTTCTATCTCGAGACACACTATGATGCGCCCGCGCCCCATTTGCTTGCCCGTCTCCTCCGACACGCGCCAAACCTTCAAACCCTGCGCCTCGCCTCGCCCATCGAGATCAGTCTCGCTCCCGAACTGACAAACCTCGTCCATTTGGAAGAGCTCGAGCTCACCGACGCCACGAGGGAAACCGTCGACTCCGTTCTGCCGCACATCGCAACAAACGCGCGCTTGTCGCGCCTCCGCCTGACGTGCTTGAGTGTCGGATGGGGCAGCGCATTTCCGACAGCCTTCCGTGGCAGGCAGACCAACAATGACGGATCTCCTCTCGTGACGGACGCCCTCGCCGCATGTCTTCTTCACCATGCGTCCTCCCTCACGCGTCTGGATATCGACATCCAGCTTCTGGGGCACGCGCTGCCTGATCTGACAACTGAAGCCGCCGCCTCAGCACACCTTCCGCCCTTCCCGCGATTGGATTCAATCGCACTCCACAGGACTCTTCAGGATGCCGAAGTCGCAACTCATCTCAAACCCATCGTCGAGTCACTCTTCCAGGTCGTTAGCGCCGATATCAAAGCGTACGAATATCCTTGTCGACTCATGCGGCCCACGCAGCGGTCCAAGGCATCCGGCTCACTGGCCGGAATGGGTTGGGCACGACTTTTTGTGCCAATGTTTGTCACCGTCAGCACCGCGGCAACCTTGACCGCACTTGTTCTGGCGAGCTCGGCGCTGTAGTAACGTGCTCCGCGCTCAACTCTTTACGACCCTTCGATCTAAAGCCAAAATCTACCTTCCCACTCTAACGGACCTAGCCCCGCCATTTTCCTATCACGTGCCTCTCGTCCCACTGTATCCGTATACTCATCTTGCACGCATATCGGTCCACCTTCGCATTTCATCCTATAATTGCCTCCTCTTTTGCTACCTGTGATTTTTTATTGCATGTCAAAGCCCTATCTCGTCTCCCCGTCGCCGTCGCCGCAGGGGGGGTTGTACGCCCCCGCGGCGCATGACCATTG
>JAGTJP010000345.1:0-20186 GCA_020744175.1 Auriculariales sp. MPI-PUGE-AT-0066
GAGGTGCCTGCGATAAATCCACTAGTATGACTCACCTGTACCAGCGAGTCCCGCCAGCCAATAGACGATTGGTCCGTACTCTGAGAGTGCCCACGTTTGCATGTCGGAGAGAATATTCGTACGTGTGCCTTCAGTACAGGTGGCTGGAGCACTGGCCGAGTAGTGGGCGGCCGTATGGACGGGCTTTAGGGCTTTGTCAATTTGCTCTGAGTCCGATATGAGAGAGGTGAAACAATCAGATGAAAAGTACTAACCCCTCTCCTCAATCTCCCTCAGCCTCTCCAGTCTGTCCGCCAACTCACGATGCTCATGTGCTACAGCGCTTTCCGTACGGCGTTGCTGGCGAGCGTGGATCTCTTGAGTCTTTTGAACTTGTTTGAGGCGTTGCTGAATGCGCCAGTGCTCGTCACGCCGCTCCTGCACAGCATTTCCTACGGCCGTCTCGACCACTACACGCTGCTCATCAGCGTGCCGCGCTCGATCTTGCTCAGCCCACAGGAACTCTTGACGAGTGTTCGCGTTAGACTCGAGCTGCTCTCGATTCTGCCGATCCTGGCCAGCCTGGATCTGCTCACAGATGGACTTGATGTCCAGGATGCGTTGCTCAGTGCATGTATTCGTCGCAATCTGCAAGATGTTAGCAAGGTCCCAGTTGACGATCGGCTCGACTCACGCCGAATACCAGTGCTGCATCTGTGATTTTCTGCTTCATCTCGAGAATTTTTCCAGCCGTCGAGGTCGCTTTGAAGAAGACCACGATGCCCCGCTTTGCTTTCTCAACGGCGCCACGGCGCACAGTATCGCCGGTCGCCGCCGCGAAATCTACCACCGCCTGCAAAACCCTGCAAACCCTGTGAGACACAGCAACAGGAGCGCAATTCAGCCACGCACTCTACAAAGTCGCGCACTCTCGGCAGGAGAGCTTCCTGGTCCAGAGCTGATCGCTCCCGCAATGCCAGCATGACCTGTGCTTGAACGGCCGAAGCGTGGTCGTACAGGTCTTTCAAGAGCTCTCTGTTTCTTCTCGCGGCCTGTTGCGAGATTAGAACGACAGAGCTCGTTAAGTGGGAGTCCTTACCGCGACCTGTGCGCTGATTGCAAGTACCGTTTCGACGCTACCCTCGATAATGTTGTTCAAACCCGGTATGGTTTTCATAGCGGGCCGTATGATGGCAAGTATGGCGTTGTAATCGTCGTGCTCCATGACGAGCCGTGGGAGGAGAAGGCAGGCTGCAGACTCGGGGTGTTGTTATGCGTTTCGGCGTGTAGCATCTCCCGCGCAAGTCTTAAGGCGCGGTTGTGCGGAGGACTTGAGTGATCTACAAATGGGTGTGAATCACCGCGCAAATGTGCTTCGCAAACCGGGACAGGTGCATGCACCGCATTAGTTATCCCGGCGCAACTCCGCATCCGCCAATTCCTATTGCTAGGAGTTTGCACGGTTTTTTGCCCTGAACTCCGTCGCAATCGCACTTCGTGCGGCCGCAAGAGCTCTCAGATGCGCGAAGCTCGGCCACCCTTCGCATATGCTACGCTGATCAGGCGCGCACGATGGCGGCCCCCTGAGCGTCGCTGGCGTGGAATTGCTGGCCTGCATTGTCTTTCGTTGTCCACCGCCGCACAGACTCAGATTCGAGGAGGCGATTTTCAATATCGATCGCTTGACGCGGTGACATTTCCGTGAGCGCAAGAAAGCGGTGCTGTGCTCGGCGCTTATCTGTCTTGTCCTCCGGTGCTGCCGGGTGTGCTCACGACAAATAATATGCGCTAAACAATGAGCACAGGATGCCGTCTACGACTCACAATGGATTGGGCGCTAATAACGAAACGCGCGCAATCACCGCGACGCATCCTCGATCGAATAGCGAACAGTACGCCATCAAACATGCTCTCACCCAGCACTCATGCTGAAGCTCTCCGTGCTTAGCCACATGTCATTGCGACTCGTGGCGCAGCTGGCTCAGGACCGACATCCTCGCGGTCGACGTTGTCGCGTCTGCCTATCAGAGTCTCAATAGGCGGGCCTGAATTTCGGCCCGTGACTGTTTCGTCAAGCCAGCGGCGGTAGCACGTGCTCTGGGAAAGGTGATGGCGGACTGCATTGCTGCCGCGCGAAGAGCTTACCCACGACACCGTTTTCCGTTACTCCTCCCCGCGATGCTCATGTCAAGTCCTGGCCTCGGGGCCGCGCAGCGAGCTTTGGAGCGCTGACAGCGAGAATCAGGTCACGAGACCGAGGGCACGTTGTCGCCTTCCGCCCGTTTGTTATCCTCGTTATCGTCTAGCACGCCACTGCTCTATCCCGTCTCGTCCCAGCTGCACTACGTGACTACCGGCTCGCAATAACCGCAGCGGCGTGGACCGTCAATTCTCACACATCCTAGGGGCTCACGCTCCGGCACGATCGTCACTTCAGGCTAGGTCATCGCCGTACGATACGAGACTACGCAGGGTTTGCCTCTGCCGCTCTTTACGCTGTCTTCTCTTCTGAAACGCGCTCCACCGCCAAACTGTTATATGTGTAGTGATCCGCAAGATCTGCAAACGGGGGAGGTGCGGGAGGCCGCGATGCGTCAGCGACCGTACATATCCCGCGCTTTTGCTTTGTGCTCACGCCTTCGGCGCGACAGCCGAAAGAAGACGACGGAGGGATGTGGCGCAGGGCAAGCTCGGTCGGGTAGCGATCGCCCCAGATCGGGGGGTTTGCTTACCTGAGGAGAGCGGGCCGGTGTGAGTCCTAGTTAGGCGGTAGGGAGGCGACGGGGAGGCGAATGCAGTGGGGATTTTATATACGGAGAGCAGGGCGATTAGAGTTGGCCAGACGACGACGCGATTGTAATATGTAAAAGTTTAGATTGTGTGCGAACCGGGTGGTGGATATAGAAGGGAGATATTGAAGGTGCAGGCGCGGAGCGGGACAGTGGGACAGCGGGACGGCCGGTCAACACGAGGCACGGATTATTGTTCGATACACAATGTCGTCGTCGTAAAACAAGGGCGACAGGAAGTCGCAGCTCTACGGAGGGAAGAGGGAGAGGAAAAGAAGGCATGGGCTGGCCATGCGCAGCGCATGGTGTTATAAGCGAAACGCAAAGGATGAACACCGCCGCGTTTCCAGATCTCTGTGCCAACCGCGCCAAAAAATAATATCCACACAGTTTCTCTGGAGGTGTAGATGTCGGGTTACGTCATGTTGTCTAGACGGGACGAGACGGTGGTCGCGAGTGAAAAGGCGGCTTCAATTAATGGGATCTTTGCAGTTTCGATGATGAGGCAATTTTGGGAGGTGGAAGGGGGCAGTGCGGAGTTTGCATGGCTGGTCAGGGTTGCGCCTTTTCTCATTCTGGTCCGCTCTGATATCTAATGCGATGATTAGCTCGCCATTATGCTCCACGGTACGTTCAACGCTCCATAAATGGCGTGTCCTCGATGATGCTTGCATTATAGCTCCCGCCGACCGTCGATACGCCTCTGATTCAGTATTCAGGCAGTGAATAGCATGCTCAAAGTTGAAGCCCATCTCTCTTGTGCGTCCTAGTTATTACAATGTACTTTTTTGAGCTCTCCGGCATAATCTTTCCTTCGTGCCAACTTGCCGCTTCGTCGCAACCTCGGTCTAAGCCCGTTCATGAGCACGAAGTTTGCTAGCTCTACACGAGTAAAGGTGGATGTACCAAGTATCGGTCAAAGGCATATGGTCCACTGGCTCAACTCGCTCATCGGCCTGCCATCCTGCCGGATCCGGATCCAGCGGATTTGCAAATCCTCCGGTGTCGGGTGGATCCTTCGCACCTCGACGAGGCTCAAATTCGTTAGGTCGCGAAATTGTGCTTTCCAAGTTGCGTCGGATCATGTAATGGGCGGCTTTGGGCTTTGATCTGAAGTCTCTGGCTGCTACAATGGGGCAAATATTCACTAGCCGTTTCCAAAGGAGAATCGGGGAATAATCGAGACAATGTCGAGTGTGTATCTGTACATCAAGTGTGCCTGTTTCAGAAAATGCGAGAGCAGCTCATAAGGCTGTGTTCTTCGTGTGATGGGGCAAGAACGTGCGGAAATCTCACCCTCGGGATAGCATCAACATACAGCGAGTAATAATTCTACCTCAATGCTTCCCAGGCGAATGGACATAAAGAAATTGTATTGTCGGTAATCGGTCAAACGAATGGAGACTCGAAGTTCCTGTCAGACCGACATCGTGGATTCGGACATGCACAGCGGCGAGGTAGACGGACCGTTGCAGTGCCCTTTAACAACAGCGCAGCACATAGTTGCCCAGCTATTTGCCGCGGCTTTACGGGGAATTACTGCAACTGAGTCGCATCATTAGTCCTCGTGTTGGTTGCGGATGTATCATCATCGCATTGCACCTCCACGGCACTCCAGCTTTCAATGTACGGTTGGATGTACAGCAAAAGATGAATTTATTCGGACCGTTTGGGCGCTGACAGCCAATGCATGGAACATCAATGCAGGACAGTGACAGATGTTCCAGGCTGAGATCGTCCATCGACAATATCCTGAAACCAGGGAATGACGGGTTGTACCGTGTATTGTAAGCGCGAAACCATGCAAATCTCCATCAACTTGATAAATGCGAATTCGTAGACCGGTTCGGCGGGCAGCTATAGGAAATGAATATCAGGTTTTAGTTGTGAAGGCTCACTCACATCACTGCTACACTTCTGTGCGGTCTCCCACAAAGATTTAATCGAGCTCTTCCGTATATAGCTGGTTAGTGTCTTAGAAGCTTCCCGCAGAGAGCTGCAGTTAGTCAATATAAGCTGCCACCACCATACACAAAATACTTGCCGGTGAAAATGATGATCCTGATTCACAGAGTCACTCGGTCTCAACTGTGCTGCGGAAGAGGTGTCCAGCGCCGGAAAGATACGAGCGTGAAGAACGATTGCTGTTGTCGCATACAAGGCTATTATATCCCTATTATTCGGCCCGTCGAGCTTCCACAGCGGGTTGGCGAGACAAATCAGGTCCTGCTGGAACTCTGTACGAACCGGTTCGGGCAATTTGTTCACAAGCGCGGCGAACAAGAATCGGATGTTGGTTAGATTTTCCGCCGTCAGATCCGGGAGCGCCAAAAATTGGTACGGTCCAGCTTGCAGCAATGTTCTAATCGCCGAGAGCATTCGCATGCTGTCCAGACTGGGATTGAGAAGGGTTTTTAACAGATGTTCCCACAAATGGTTTGACATGTGTATAAAAATCCCCGGCCCGCCATGATGCAGGTTTTGGGCGGCCTGTATGGTTGCAAGTGCAAGGCGGGGCTCTTCTCGATCATGCAGAATATGGAAACGTTCATCACTGCACCGTTTGGGATCGACAAGGAAGTCGTGAAAAGACTTGTGAAACGCCTTGACCTCCGAATCGTTGGGCTTGGTGGGCGGCAATCTGCTCGGGAATTGCAATACCGCAGAGAGTGACCCTAGTAACGGATCCAACTCGTGATCCTCTAACTGAAAGACGCCGGAGATAACTTCCAAAGTGACGGGATATCTTCCACATATCACTATGAACAATACCTGCCGCAATCGTGAGTTTATGGCGGAGTCGGGGTCGACATCAGAAGTTGCGTTTCTGAGAACTGCGAGGTACAACGCGTCGAGGTACCCGTAAGGAGACCGCTCGTGCGGTTCGACTAGACGCGAATGCCGCGCAGCGGCTAGAACCTCGGTGAGGCGCGAAACGGGAGAAGCCGTCTTTTCGCCGATCCACAATAGGACCGTGGAAGCAAACACGAAAAGTTTTCCTGACATCTCAACAAGCTCGTTGACCTGATATAGCGACGGCCACGCAGACGAAATTCTGGGAAACCGTTCGCGAATGTCGGCGAAGCCCTTCGTGACAAAAGTGCGAATGTCGGCTGAGACATAGCTCTCCTGGACCTCGTGGAGTAGAAACGTCTTGCGCTCGTCTTGAGCACCTTCAAACACTCGATCGAGCATAACTCGGAGCTCTGGCTCGTAGCGGCTGGTAAGAAAGAGTTTTACGTCGTGCCCCTGCTGACAGAGCGCGGGTACGAGCGTTTGGAGTAGATCGCGACCGTCCGAGGCGGCAAAGTCATCGCACTCGTCCATGGCGTCTATGACAATGACAATGCGCTTGGCCTCGGCCGTCGATGTCGCTAAGAGAGCAGTGAGCGGATTGACGAGCAGCTCCTTCGCCTGGACTGCTATGTTGCTGTACAAGATCGGAGGTTGCGTTTTGAGCGCTGCGTAAATCGTCTTCAATGCCTTAGAGTCGACCTGAGCGAGCTGGTGAGAAAGCGTTGAGACTACGGCGGTGATAGTGTTGCGGTCTGGCGTGTTTCTAGAGATGAAGAAACTTAGAACAATCACGTTTCCAGCCTGGCATTCACGACAGAAGGAGCTCGCAATTGTTGTCTTGCCTAAATTCATGGTCAGTCAGCATATGAAGATGTATCAGAATGACGAACCTGTGCCGGCCAGGCCGGCGAGCCAATAAATTCGAGGTCCGTGGTCGCTCGCGGCCCATTCCTGAAGTTTGGATAGAATCTGCACCCGTGTACCGTCGGCGCAGGGCTCAGCAGCATTGCTGGCATAGTGCGCCGCGGTATGAGCAGGGTTCAAAACCTTGTCCAGATAAACTGAATGCACATTTAGTGAGCACGACATAAAATATAAACGGCGTACCGCGCTGTTTTGCGTCAAGCTGACGCTCTGCTGCCTCGCGCTGCTCAAGGGCATGCTTCTCCCGATCCTGTTGCGCTCTCACAAGCTCTTGTTGTATGCGCTCCTCAGCGTCATGGCGATCTTGAGCTTGGCGCTTGAGGTCAGCCCCAATCTCGCGGCATGCCTGGTCAACGGCCATTACACGTTGCTCGGTGCGGATGCCCGCCGCTATCTATGAGACTTCAGCACCATCATCAGCGGCGATTCACTACTCTTACTCCAAATACGACTGCTGAGTTGGAAATACGCTGCTTCATACCAGCAATTCTACCCGCCATCGACGTCGCGGTGAAAAACTGAGCAGTTGCATGGACCGACTTCTTGAAAACGCCACGATCCTTGTCAGCAGTGACCTTGACGACAAAAACCTTTGCTTCAGTCAACACGCCGTGGAATAAATGAGACGGTGAATTGTTCATGAAGGTGGCAGCTGACGCAAGCAATTGTTGGACGCTTTTCAGTAGCGCTTCCTGATCCTCTCCTCCTCGATCCCGTAAGGAAATGACGACCTGTGCTTGAACGGTCGCTGCGTGCTTGTAAAGATCTTCCAGATCTTCCTGTTCTTTCTGGCCGTCTTCGAAGGGGCTCACATGGTGAGATGCGCAACTGACCCGTTCACGACATCTCACCTCGACCTGGGCACTGATCGCCTGCACAACTTCCACGCTCCCTTCAAGAACACTGCTGAGCACAGGTAAAGTCTTCATGATGGGTCGTATGACAGCAAGAACAGCGTTGTAATCGCCATGCTCCATCGCGACCTCGAGTCGGTGAACGTAGGAGGTAGAAGCTGGAGGCGGACTTCGCACCCCTGCCTCGTGTTACTTGAACCAGCCTCGTGTTACTTACTTGGCCCTGCCGCAGGCGGTGGAACACATTCAAATGCCGCAATTTCGCCGCGCTTGCACCCACTTCAGGGTCAACGCATGCGCTAAGCCGGATGGGGTATTGATATGCCACAAGGGGATGATATAATAATGATTCGCTCGAGCGACGACGCGGTGGCATTTCCGGAAAGCGCGAGAAAGCGGTGCGCACGTTCGGCGCTTACCAGTCTTGTCCTCCGTCCATCGGTGCTGCGCCGTATCGAACTCCCGGGTGCGCTCGTTACAACGACAAACAATTTGTACTGAAATGAGCACAGGATGGCGGCCACAACAGCACAGGGCGCGCAGTCGCCGACGCGGACGCACCATTGGACTGACGCATCCTCGATTGAAGAACGACTGGTAAACAGTCACACCTTTTTTCTCGTCAAGAACTTGTGTCGACATTCTGTTCCTGCAGCACCATGCGCCGAGCGCAATCATCCGCTCGGCCAAGGGGTTCTGGTCCAAGTTCCAGGACTTCCTGGGGCGTGACAACATTCTCGAAGTTGCTGTTGGTCTTATGTGCGTTCCTGGTCTCGCTCATTCGTGATTTGAACCCCTCCGCTTGCGCATTTTGTTCAACTCTTGTTCCCATGATTGCTTGACTACTCGCTTTGGGTGGTCGATGTGCCGTGATGAGGCACATGTGCGAGCTCGAATGTCCACCGCGAGACCTCTACTCGGAATTGGTTGCGGTCTCGAGCTGCGGTCGCCCATTGGCTTCAGTTTCTCCGGCGAATGTTCACGCCGGTTTTGCACGACCAAGTTTACCGGAGACGTTGCTTGCACGCTTCCCAAATAACCTGTCGTGCCGCCCCTGATTTCTTGTTGATTCGTTCCCTGGGCTCATCAACTATCCTGAGCGTTCAAATCTTTGTCAACGTCATTTCGCATGATCACTTTCTTCTGGCGATGGACGGATGAGCGTGCCTTCTCTACCCGCCAGATACACCATCATTTCCACGTACTTCTCTTCACCCACCATGCGTAGCTATACGCCCAACTCGCTCGTGTTGAAGCTCAAGTGTTACCATTGCGGGCTGATCATCCAAGACAGGATCGCATCAGCGTTCTCAGGGGTCGTCAACAGCCTCGTCACAGACATGCTCATGCCGTTCGTCTCACTGCTCCCATTCATGCGGCGCAACATGTCCGAGAAGGTGACATTCTCTCCCCTTCTTTTTGGTCTGCCTGACAATTCGTCTCGTGTAGTTCACCGTGCTGCGCGCCGGCCCACACCCGCCGTACAACACGCTCGAGCAGGCCGCGGCAGACGGCGCCGTCACGCTCGCGTGGGGCCACTTCATCGACCGCATCGCCAACTTTTTCGTATTGGGGTTTTTGCTGTACTTTGTGGTGCTGAGTTACGGAAAGATGTTTCACGCCGAGTACGTCCGACTTTACCCTGCCCCGCTGTGCAGTTGAGATCGCTTACCAATGCTCTCTCTCACCCTCTCTCTCATTCACACGCTTATAGCGTTATTCGGCACAGCATCAAGTGCGCGTACTGCCGCAAGCAGATCAGCGAAAAGGTTTCGTGCTTGTCCTAGATCAGTCCATGGGCTGCCACTGACGTGTGCTACAGTCGCGCCGCTGTGCGTTCTGCTCCTCTTGGCTCGACGGCCGCGAGGATAAGGAATCTTCGGCGCTCGTAGGCGTACAGGATGGTCTACCTGCCTTGAACTCCGGGGGCGGCACTCGCTAGATTCGCGTCAACGACGTCATTCTCTTCGAGCCACGTCGCGGCGGGGTGCGATGCTTCCTCATAGAGAGGATTATCATTTGAGGATGAGCTTGGAAGCTGCTCGTGATAGATTGGGTGTGTGCGCATAGGTGCAATAAAGGTTACATTCTGTTCAGTGCTGCCTCGCACTTGCGTGTTAGTCTAGGATGTGTCCTCCTCATCGTTGGTAATGTCAAGAAGAGGTTTATTATTGCTCGCAAAGCTAAACGAGGTCAGTTTCAAGGCAATAGTGAACCGCGTGAGAACTTTACTCACTCAAGACACGTAAAACATCTGACCTGCTGTTGTGCCCTCTTCAAATCTTCTGTATACCTTCCGTAGGCTTCAAGGTCAGAACATCTATCTCAATGGTTACTCCCACCATCCTGAAGGGAAGGTTAGAGTAGTATTGCGCAACTGAGGCTATCTGCCTTACTCTGTTGAACCTTACCATAACCGTATCACAACCGACACCCAGTGTTTGCGATATTAGCTCTGCATTCGGTCTTGTATGTGTATTGTAAGTCAATAACCGCATGTAGGTGGGTAATCCAGAAACCCGGTTGAGCGTTGCTTGTGAGCGTCGCCGATCCGGCGTTGCCGCAATGGAACGAGCCGGCATTTCGGTCCTCTGCGCGTAAAGATTACTTGCCTTGACTTTACATCTCAAGATTTCATGGGAGTATCCTCGCCTTGAACCACACTGGACGCGCTACAGGTTGTCATAATGACGCTAGCCAAACGGCTAGAGCCGCAACGGTGAGCACTCGAGCCGGAGCTTCGACGGGTGTTGCTTGGACGTGGAATCTTCATGGTAGTGTGAAATATTCCTCAAATTAGTTATGTGCCTGGGACATGGAGTATAAACGGAGCGGCAATGTCCTTCGCTGACACTCGGTGGAAAGACGTATATGCACGGCCTATATCAGCGTGTATACGGGGCGTTCACATGGCAAAATACAACGGCGTGTACTCCCCAGCGCTGTCCACTTTTACTTATTTCATTGAGCCTGGCTGATGCCGTAGGCGCTTTATGTTGCAGCGTGAATTTTCGCCGCAACTGGCTTGAAGCGCCGCAGTCACAGCCCCCGCCCGCACCGCCTCCAACGTCCGTCCGCACCGACATCCTGGGTTGTATGCAGCCACAAAAATGAGTTCCCGGTTCTCTTGTTCGAAAACCAGCTGTCTTTGCCTCATTTTACGTCGGGATCCTGCTTAGGATGAGCGCAACTCAATCGTCACAAACGTCGCCACAGTTGCCGCAAGCGAGTCGCACTCGTCCATATAAAAGTACTAGTACAACGTTTGAAGCCTTCATCAGTTTCCTAAGATGTCCTACAGCTCATATCACAATTCTACGGTCAGATCCTCTGCGTGCCCACACTCTGCACGCCGTTCAGTGGCGAATCCGGCACCCCACTACCACGTACACCAACCTTTGCCACCGTTTATAGGCATCTATACCCAAACATCCGGAGTCTCGCACAGCGAACACGAGTATTCTCATTATCCGAAGCGACCTGTGTGTCCTACAGCGACGCAGGCCAATGGTTCCGTCAAGTGCCGCACTTGTGGGCAGACCTTTCAATCGAATGTGCGTATATACGGAGCGTTTGCGGCGCAAGATCCAACACTAAAACTACTTGACAGGCTATTCTGACCGAGCATATGCGCCGTCACGGTCACTAGGAAAAACCTATGAACTACACTACTACTAGACGTGGCCACCTTGACTGGCCAAAAACACAAACTTTATGCGGACATTTTTTAAATCCTATTTTTCCGATAATTAGCACGTCTCTGTCATATAATACAAATGGTTTGGATGAGTGCATTCCAAGTGGGAACTTCTGGTCGTACACCACAGAGCTCGACGGTCTCTATAGTCGGGAGTGCAATGAGCATATAAAGTAACGGTCCAATCAGCGGAGCATCGTTCGGTGTGTACGGCAATTTGGTTTGCACGCGCCTCAGGATAAGTGTAGAGATTGTGGGAAAACAGTCCCTGGCGCGCAGGTGGTCCACATTTCTGAACAACGTGGTCATCATACCATGTAGTCGGTCTGAGCTAAGGATAATTGTGAGCCTGGCGAGGTTAGGAGCTACAAAATCTGCACGCAGCATCTCAGCCAGGACATACTGAATCGACAATTGCCGAGGGAGGCTGGTGGATACTGCGCGCCACGGCGCAAATTCGAGCGACATGTATTGCTGCCCAATGCCGACCTCGATCTTCCCTTGACATTCTGTAGACTTAAAGGTGATAAAACAGCTTTGAATATTAATCTTACCATCCTGAAGGGAAGCTCAGAGTAGGATCGCGGAACTGAGGCTATCTGCCATACAATGTTGACCTTGGGGCGCATCAGAAAAACGCGTCATCGCTCATGCGGCTAATGAGCGGTGATGAGCGGTGATAGCGGTCAAAGCAGAACCTTGGAGGTACCTTGCTTTGCCGCTCTGCTCGCTTTTTGACCGCTTTGACCGCTTATGACCGCTCACAAGCGCTCTGCAGCAAGGTATCCCAATTTGCCGCGTTTTCCTGATGAGCATATCCGTATCACAACCGACATCCAGTTTGCAATATTCGCTCTGCATTCGGTGTTATATGTGCATATTTTCATTTTACTTTTAGGTAAGTCAATAACCGCATGTAGGTGGGTAATCCAGAAACCCGGTTGAGCGTTGCTTGTGAGCGTCGCCGATCCGGCGTTGCCGCAATGGAACGAGCCGGCATTTCGATCCTCTGCACGTACAGATTACTTGCCTTGACTTTACGTCTCAAGATTTCATGGAGAGTATTCTCGCCTTGAACCACACTGGACGCGCTACAGGTTGTCGTAACGACGCTCGCCAAAGAGCTAGAGCCGCAACGGTGAGAACTCGAGCCGGAGCTTCGACGGGTATCGCTCGGACATGTAATCTTTTTCGTGGTAGTATAGAATATTGCTAAAAGCTCTTCTAGGGGAGTCATACGGATCGGTAATATCCTCCGCTAAAATTCAGTCGAAAGCTATATGAAATATGCCTATATCAGCGTGTATACGGGGCACTCACATGGCAAAGCGATGGGAAATACAACGGCTTCTACTCACCAGCGCTGTCCACTTTTACTTATTACATTGAGCCTAGCTGATCCTGTAAGCGCTTTATGTTGCAGCGTGAATTTTCGCCGCGACCGGCATGAAGCGCCGCAGTCACAGCCCCCCGTCCGCACCGCCTCCAACGTCCGTCCGCACCGACATCCTGGGTTGTATGCAGCCACAAAAAGAGTTCCCGGTTCTCTTGTTCGAAAACCAGCTGTCTTTGCCTCATTTTGCGTCGGGATCCTGCTTAGAATGAGCGCAACTCAATCATCACAAATGTCGCCACAGTTGCCGCAAGCGAGCCGCACTCGTCCTTATAAAAGTACTAGTACAACGCGTTAAGCCTTCATCAGTTTCCTAAGATGTCCTACAGCGTCATATCACAATTCTACGGTCAGATCCTCTGCGTGCCCACACTCTGCACGCCTTCAGTGGCGAATCCGGCACCCCACTACCACGTACACCGACCTTTGCCACCGTCTATAGGCATCTATACCCAAACATCCGCAGCCTCGCACAGCGAACACGAGTATTTTCGTATCCTAAGCGACCTGTGTGTCCTACAGCGACGCAAGCCAATGGTTCCGTCAAGTGCCGCACTTGTGGGCAGACCTTTCAATCGAATGTGCGTATATACTGAGCGTTTGCGGCGCAAGATCCAACACTAAAACCACTTGACAGGCTATTCTGACCGAGCATATGCGCCGCTACGGTCACTAGGGAAAACCTATGAACTACACTACTACTACTAGACATGGCCACCTTGACTGGCCAAAACATAGACTTTATGCGGACATTTTTAAATCCTATTGTTCCGATCATTAGAACGTCTCGGTCATATAATACAAATGGTTTGGATGAGTGCATCCCAAGTGGGAACGTCTGGTCGTACACCACATAGCACGATGGTCTCGATAGTCGGGAGGGCAGTGAGCATATACAGTGGCGGTACGATCAGCGGAGCATCGTGTGGTGTGTATGACAAGTTGAAATGCTCGCATCTCAAGACAAGTGTGGAGATCGTGGGAAAACAGGACCTGGCGCGCTGGTGGTCCATGTTTCTGAACAACGTGGTCGTGGTGCCGAGTAGTCGGCCGGAGCTGAGGATGATTGTGAGCTTGGAGAGGTTGGGAGCTGTAATATCTGGAAGCAGCATCTCGGCTAGGACATCCTGGACCGTTAATTGTCGGAGGATGCTGGTGGAAACGGCGCGCCACGGCGCAAATTCGAGCGACATGTATTGCTGCCCGATGCCGACCTCGCGCACGAGGCCTTCATCGCTCTCGACCCGGAGCAAATACTCTGTGCAGTCGATATTGGCTTCGATACTGATGGAGTTTGGGCGTTCGATGTGAGTCAACGCTGCCAGTGGGGCGGCATTGGGGTATCGTGAATACCGTTTGGCGCAAAGTGCACCGTATAGTGCGACAGATGTGGGAGCTCCAGAACGGGGAAGACGAAGCGCGTGTGCCCGGTATTTGCTCCATGGATGGTGACGGACCTCGTGTAGCATAGTGCGCCGTGCACGCCCTCCAGATCTTCCGCGTCGATGGTGGGTGGCCCGCCTGGGCTGAAGAATTGCAGCCTCACGATCAACACGCGAAGTCGCGGCAGATGGGCCAAGAGGGCGAGGAGATCGAATTCCTCGCCGAGGCAGACATCCACATTGGTGAGCTGGTCGAATTTGAATGTCGGTTGATACGGCTCCGTCGGGATGACTCTGCTCATGTATCGTCGTGACAGATGCATATGTTGTAGTTGAGGACAGAACTGGGACGGGTCGTGGGTGGAACCCACGATGTCGTCGAAATAGACGTCAATGTTGTTCAACAGGACGGCCGTCTGCTCGAATATCTGATGGGTCCCGTACGCCAACTGGTGATCGATTGAATAATCCACGGGGTTGAACAGTCCGAGAGTCGTTAAATTCGGCAACTCGGTAATTGACGACAAGATCCTGATACTGTGTCGAGTATCGACGAAGAATATGAATAGCTGGGATAAGTGCTTTTTGTGCTGCTCCAGGATGGCGATGTATGGGTCGAGGGCTCCAGTCTGAGCTGATGCGTAGATGCAAAAGCCGACCGACAAAGCACGGGTGCGGCTGCGCGTGAAGCACGCCGCAAGGGCTTCGGCGGTCCGAAGAGGACGAGGATCACTGGGCATCTGTTTAGGAAGAAAGACCGCATGGTCCTGCATCGCCTGTTCTTCCATGTCGGCCGTCCAAGTAAAGTTCGCAGTTTCCACCGCGGCGATCACCGTGTTTTTGTAGCTGAAATCGATATCGTTCATGACGGTGGTGGTGGCGGATGTGGAGATCCGGACTGCTGGCCGAGTCCATAGGTCTGAGTTTGATATAACGGTCGACCTCCACGTGCGACAGACATGCGAGGCAGAGATACAAGAGCTGATGGGCAGCCCTGTGAGGACATGGCATAGCAGCTCGTTCGGAAGCCGTAGGACTATCGGTTGTGCCGTGTGTTGGCGCACGCGATGGGTGGGGCCTGTACGACGGGGCATGTCGCACACCTGGAAGGAAGATGAGTATCGATTGCTGGTCCGTTTTGCTCTTTGGCTCGTGCGATATATAGCCCAAGGCAGAGGGAGGTGAGCGCATGCCTAACCTCGGATCAGTCACAAGACGGGACGACTCGGAACCCGGTGTTGAATTTTCGACTTGTGAAATGTTTGTGATGGCATGGGCTGTGTTCATGACGGGAGGGGGGGGGGTTCACTGCAGCAGCACATTGAGGTAGTGGTCGAGATTGAGAAGAAAGAGCGACATGTGCATTGCTAATACAAGAGGCGACTAGGCTGCACTCGAACCTCGAGTGATAAAATACTAATCCAGGGACAAGAAGGTATACCGTAAGCTAACTAACAATTGGTCAGTAAAAGTACAGTGCGCGTGCCAACAACAAGGGGGATGGGGTATCATCGAAAGATCATTTGAGCAGCGCCTCGTTTTCTTCCATGACCTCCTCTTCGTCCTGCGCGCGTCTCCGCTGCTGCGACTGCGACCGCCTACGACCATGCAGCAGCCGCCATATTCTCCTCCGTAAGAAGAAACCGAGGACGAGAACGCTGAAACCGCCAAAGATGAGAACGCTGGACGCGTACGACGCGTACTTTTGCATGAGCGTCTTCTTCTCTTCGTCGTTTGGCTGCGAGACATCCTGGGCAGGCCGTCCTTGTCCGGGCGAGTGAGCCAGATTATCGACGGGGGGTGACTTGCTCGCGTCGTTATGTCCCATCTCGGCGGCGACGTGCTCGCTGGGCCGGTGGGGCTTGTGCGCGTCGTCATCGTGGTGCGGGTGGTGGCCGCCGGCAAAGTCGTTCTTGGGTGGAGGCGGGGGTACGTCCACCTTCTCGTCCACAGGCGCGTGCCCTTCGTCGTCGTCCAGCCCCTGTCCGCCGGTGAACGGCGGTTTGTCCTTGAAGTTGAACTTGTCGGCGTCGACGGGATGCTTCTCCGACGGGGTGGGCGCGAGCGGGTCTGTGTAGACGAAAAAGTCGACGCTCGCCTGGGCGGCTTTCGCGCTGGCGGCGGCGGGGTCCGTATTGGGGAGGACGAGGATGATGAGGGTATGATTCTTGTGTGGGTCCAGGCCGCCGACACTGCAGAGACGGTGTTAGCAACGAAGCAGCGGTGACGAGCGCACTGTATGATTCAGCAAGGGCCTTACCGGAATAGCGAAGTGATCCCTTCCTTGTCGCCGGCCTTTTCTGTGGCCCAGGAGAATGCGGTCGAGGGGCCAGCGTCTATAGACCATTCGCCCTGCGCGCCGTCCTTCTGTCGTTGGCCGTACATCGTGATCATGTTGCCTTAGTGGCGACGACGTAAGAGGCAGGCACGAATGTATGAGATGGATAATCACCTTGGAAGCCCACGGTACATTGCGCGCGCTGCGCATTATCCGTAACGAACATCTTGCCGCCCTTGTACGCTTTTGAAGCGAGGGAATTCCTGTATTTTTTGTAATGATCTGGTTTAGTCAAAGTATATGCTAGATGTTTTGGGATTTGAGCGCGCGCAACGCACCAGGGTTGGGCGCCGATACACTCCGCTTTGCCCTTGCAATCGGTGACGACGGTACAACGTACCGCCTTGTCGCTTTCGTCGAGCGTTATCATGGTATCGACAAAATCTGCGCGCGCGAGCACGGCAGCACCGAGAACGAATGCCCACAGACGGTGGTGGTGCATGGCCGGGGGGGGGATGATAGAGAACGTGGAAGGCGGTGGCCAAAGTGTAATTCGGCTTTTCTCCGGCTGCCTGCGCGCGCTTGACTGGAACGCGTCCACTCCGCTCCGCCCTACCCTGTGGCTGGCTATGTCGCTCCATTGTAGCTGTATGACTCTGCTCCATCGTAGCTGTATGACTCTGCTCCATCATAGCTGGCACATGACACGCAATGTTTTGGTCGGTAGCGATTCAATCAGTCATTACATCCATCCCCGTCCGCCTCGCGTGTGCGTCCTAGCAGTTTGTGTACCCTCAAGTAGGACAACAAACGGCGCACAGAGGGGTGCATTTTAGCACTGGTCCGCCCTGACAGCTCGGGCCAGCGAGGTTACGTCATCATCGACAGCATCGATGTTCGTTTACGCAAGCGCTATTCCGCCCGACCGTCGGAGAGAACGGCGCCAACGGTCCCGGTTTATGGCATCGGGGCGATATTTAGGTCACGATCTGTGGTCTTTTAAGCTGATATCTGGCTCTCCAAGCCAATCATTGACGGCAAAACCATTGCTCGCATGAACCTGATGCTAGACTGCATGTCCAAAGATGGTGTGATGTCGCTCAACTTGATCATTAGGCCGACCGCTAGGAAGGGAAAGATCATCTGCAGCCCCTAACGAAGCTGTGTCAAAGCGATACCGGATACTGTAAATTACAACATATGAACTAATGTTGGGGCGGTACACGAGAATAGAACAACTCCACTGTGGCACGACCAGTTCATGACCGCGGATAAACCACGAAAGGCCCGAATCCCCCATCGGGGGTGAATCATCTCGAAATGCTTGCCAGCCAGGTGTCCTAAGGGGACAGTATAAAAGATGCTGCTCAGACTTGTCCGACTCCCACCAACTACTACATCTCACTCATCTACGAACCGACATGATTGCCCTCCAGCTCGCTATAATCGCCCTCGCACTTGTCTTGCCAGACTCTGTGGTCGCCGCCACGAACAAGACTCCCCTCTTCACAGATGGTCTAGCTCCACACTTCAACAAGGATATCTCCAACATCCCACACCCCAAAACCGACTCGCGCCACAACGGCGTCCCCGTGCCTCAGGCCTGCAAAGACCACGCCAAAGACGCTAAATGCGATGTCAGTAAGGTCACCGCCCGTCGTGTCAAGTACGACGATTGCGAAGACCCCTGGGTTCTGTGTCGTTGCGATGATGCCAATATGTCGTACGTGCTGAGACCGATGAACAGATCTCGGGGAGTTGATATTTGTTTATTAGTATGGATACGCTCGAACTTCGTTGGGCCAAGGTTCCTACTGGGATCCGTTCGTACACCGGCGCGATCCTCGCTGTCAAGGCGAGCGGATGTTCAGGCCTGAACTACGGCGGCCAGTTCATCGCGTTCAGCGGCGACTGCGACGACACGTACGTGCAGCATCAGCATCAACAACGATGAAACGCTCACCACTGACGGACGTATCGAAATAGGGTCTTTCTCCATGAAGCCGGTCATTCGCTCGATGCCGGGTTCAGCGGCGAGCAACGCTGGACCGGCGCGGTCAATAACTCGTCCTGCGTGCCCGATGACTACTCGAACGCGTCCCCCGCGGAGAATTGGACCCAGAATAATGTCATTGTCACGTGGGCCAAGCACGTACGTACCATTTAGCGAGCATCAGCGGTACTGTACCGGTTAGCTCACTAGTACGATTACACCGCATGCGCAGTACGGCGGCTGGCCCAAGGTCCTAGCCAAGAACAGCGAGGCCGGATGCCTGAAGCCCCAGTTCGACGTCATCAACAACGACAAGCGCATTAAGACCGCGCAGAATGCGAAGAAGTGTCTTCGCAACAACGTCCGCCGCTTACGTACGTGCTCGATGCGGCGGCTGCTTGCTGGATGGTTTCCGCTGACCTCCGCCGCTTGATATCCAGAAACCTCGACTTTGACCAACAGGAGGTTATCAGCTGCAACTTTACGGCTCCTCCTGAGAATGGCGATGAGTAGGTAAAGAAAACCCATGGCACGAGTTTCTTTTGCTGCGGAAGCGAGCTTTTTTTTGCTCTAGCAGATGAGCGAAAAGTTATGTTTTTCTTGTTGCTTTAGTCCTACCCTACCTCCGACGCGGCGTGAGCCCAGCCTGTTCTAGTTATTCCCTGTCATTAAGTCAAATATCACATGACTTGACTATGATTGATCTGCGCGAGCATGGCGAGCAATGAGATCCATTTGCTGCAAGTTGCGCCCAAGATCGCCAATTAGTGCGCGGTATCCTGTGGGTGACACAGGGCGGGACGGAACCTATTTTAATAAAAACGACGCGGAAATGTATCTCCTGCGTTTTCCGCCTGCCAGTGAAAACTCCGAGAAGACGAAGAGCATATAGTTCCTGAGTTTGGGAATGTGAAAATGCTCAAGGACAACGAGCACACGGAGTCCAGTCATCCTTCCGAGTTCAATGTTAATTGCTGCGGTTACGGCAGGAGGTTGGAAAAACGCACCTTCGTATGACACAAGAATGCAAATATCAGATGCCTTCTGGATTCGCCTGGATCCAAGCTGACGTGCCTCGGGTCCAGACCCATGATCTAGCTTGGATCCACTTGGATCCGGCCAGATTCACGGGATGCAGCCGTCTGCCAAACAAGAAAGTCGTGTCACTCCTGCCTTATTTGAACTAGTCGAATTACGTGTCGAGTAATCCTGATGCCGTTAGAACAGGGCTGACAATCACGGATTCTCGTCACCAACCACGTCTCTTCCTCACGCCATCTCCATAGTCAACGGCGACATGAACAGCAACCCCTTTGTCCGGTTACCCAACGAGATATGCTATACCATTTTCAACGCATTTGCTCTCAATGAGCTTGTGCTGTTGATGCCCGTGTGTAGGCGTTGCGCGATCTCACCCTCGGTCACCCGACCTACAGCTCGAGACTGGATCTGCAGGAAGATGCCACGCCACCAGAGCTATACTTCTTCTTCGCCCGCGCAAATCGCGCCGCGCTATCCCGACGCCGGCTGACCGTGGACGCGCACGTTTCATGGGACACAACACCGTCCATCGCGAAGCGCACCGTCGACGCCGTCGCGCTCAACAGGGGCCACATTGTGCAGCTAAGACTGTGCTTCCATCCCGAGATGTTCAGTCACGTCCTGCATGCTATTCGCACAATGGCACATGTTGAGCGGCTGGACCTCACTGCACAGCAGCACGAGGAGGACAGCCACGATCAGGTCACCGCCAAAGCCGTCGTCTGGGCCAGCGGCGGTGCATACATCTCCATGCCGAAGCTACAGCACATCCGGTTGGCTGGTTTACGTCTCGATGGGCTCCCGCCAGCATGTTCGAGTCTGTGGTGTCTCTTGTATTGGCTCTTCGTGGGATGGACAATCGGTCGAGTTGGACTGTGCCAAGGTGATGGATGCGCTCACAAGCCCTCAGGGATCTTGTCGTATCCGGAACATTGTACTTCTCATGGATGAAGTCAGGGAGAGCATGCAGCTGGAGCGTCTAGTCGCCAATACGCGCTGCATCGACGTGCAATGGCCGGTTTTGCGACAGCACCTAACGAAAGTCCGACTGGTAGAGTTC
>JAGTJP010000346.1:0-20183 GCA_020744175.1 Auriculariales sp. MPI-PUGE-AT-0066
CAACCAGCACCTGCCTTATATTTGGACCGGAATATCCTAGGTCATGGGGGCATATTCCCCCTTAGAGAATGGCCTGGAATATCTCAGAAAAATACTTGGAACAGTAGGACCAGTATTACCGCAATGTTCCCACCAAGGGGAACATGCTCGGTACACTTCCGCTATGGACTCGACATGTACCATGCCGGAAACATGGTGGGTTCACAAGCCTTATATATCTAGCATATTCATAGAACTAGGCTGAATCTATGTACATGCCAGATATACAAGGGCTTGTGAACCCACCATGTTTTCCGGCATGGTACATGTCGAGTCCATAGCGGAAGTGTACCGAGCATGTTCCCCTTGGTGGGAACATTGCGGTAATACTGGTCCTACTGTTCCAAGTATTTTTCTGAGATATTCCAGGCCATTCTCTAAGGGGGAATATGCCCCCATGACCTAGGATATTCCGGTCCAAAATATAAGGCAGTGCTGGTTGTGTTACCGTTTGCCACATTGCAGCAAGAATCGGGCTTATAACCTTGGCGATACGATTATCCACTGTACACACATTGCACCTATAAGTCAAATTAATCATACTGGCTACTGGTTAGCAGTTTATTGTCCAGCGCTGTGTATTTGTCGCAAGTTATTTCCATCGTTCTCGGGGCCTTCAGCACCTGTACCGCATTATGATTCTCAATATCAGTTCATTCTGCCCGCGCCGTGTTATGACACATCAACGCACACTCTGAAAGAAATGAGGCGTCGGCTGCTGTAAAGTTCAACTGATGTGTGGCCTACTGGTAAGCCAATGTCTGCACATCCGTGGGCGTGATGGAATACGACACGGCACGCTTGTTCGCGCGTCCCCCTTTCTTGGTGAGCCTCTGAGAAATCAAATAGATTGCTAGCCGTGCATAGAATCTGATTATGTCACTGTTCTGAGACATGCCATGCCGGTTTCAGCGCTGCAACGACGAGTCGAGTTCTGCTGTTCTTGTGCATTGGTGCAGCGGGGTGACTGATACCATTGGATGGCATTGCCTGCGGTCTAGATCGCCGATAGAAAATGATCAGAGCAAGGCCAAGAAAAAGAAGGATGACAGAGACTCCTCTCAGGCCTGGCGCGGCGGCGGCGCGGTTGCGATCTCGGCAGGGACCGACTTGGACGAGGGGTAACACGCTCAGAGCGCTCCGGCGACAGCGCACGCGCGGCAGTGCACTCAGGTCGTCGTTTGCTTTGCTTTGGCTTTGCTTCGACGACGGCGACGCGCGCGACGCTGGCTCTCCCGCTGTCCAGCTTTCTCCACTAGCGCGATGGCGCGCCGGATGGGAACGGCACCGCCGGTTGCGTCGACGAGTGCGCACCCGATGATCGCCAGCAGCAGTACCAGCGCCAGCACCAGCTCGAGCGCGAGCGCGGGTGCAGGCCCCAGTGCTGCGAGTACAAGTGCGAGGGCCGGTGCCAGTGTGCGCGCGACACGGACACAGAGCCCGAGCGCAGTGCCAGTGTTTCGCGGCGCGGCAGTGGTCGCGACAACGACGACGGCGGCGGTGTACGAGGACGACCGCCCGTTCGCTGCTTACCTACCCAGTGCGGCGCTTGCCCGCGTCAATGGCAGCAGCAGTCCTTCGCCAAGTCTGGGCGACGACACATCACCCACCACCACCACTGCGGGCACAATCGCCGAGCACGACCACACGGCTGCAGTTACATTCAGCAGCCCGATCGAGCGCAGTGCCACCGCCGCGACGGCGCGTACGACGAACGCACACGGTGGCAGCTGCGGTGCCCGAGCGCGAGTATGAGCATGAGCGTGTGCTTGCGTTGCCGCCGATGCCACTCATTGACATCGACCTCGCCATCACCACAGACGCAGACCCACAAGATCAAAATCACATTTCGACGCCGAGCTCGGGGCTGTGGGCGGCCAATGAGCTCAGCGCCAGCCCGATGCCTGCGCTTTCGGATCTCGACGTGCCCCTCAACTTTGACGCGCCCGCTGGCTTCGATTTGAGCATGCCTGCACGGTTCTTGCTCCAGCAGCAACAGGAAGAAGAATACTGGCGCCAACAACATCGCGAGTCTGAACTGCTGCTCCAGCAGGTGAGTTCTTCTCATCATGCAGGACCCTGCCGCGTCGGAGCGCTGACCCCTCTTTCACAGCAGCAGGCGGAAGCCCAGTCCATTCAGTCACGCCAGCACCTCGATCTGGATCTTCAGCTTCAGCTCCAACTGTCACATGTCGCTGACGAAGACCAGGACGACGACGACGGATACCTACCACACGAGGAGCGGCTGCAAAGCGAGTACCACGCGCTGTACAACGCCCGCTCACTAACCTATGCCGACTCGCTACTCGACCATCCCATCGTCAGTCCGGACAACTCGCCGACGGCCCGTACGGACAGGACGAGTCTCTATGCGCCGAGCATTGCGACATATACGAATTCGCTCATGGGCGACGACCGCCGCGACCGCAACCGGTACGACGACGACGACGACGACGATGTAGACGATAGCCGGAGCGACGAGACCGCAAGCACGGCGAGCCCAGGCATCTTCCCCGCGCCGTTACTGAGTCTACCACTTCCACTCCCTCTACCCGCGGACGACGACGATATCTCATTGTTCGATGGCATCGGCACGCCAACTGAGCGCACACCAGCACCTGCGTCAGTATACATCGTACCTATTGCGGCTCCGTCACCATTGCCCGGCCCAGCATTCACACCATCTCTAACATCCGCACTCCCCCTATTCGTCCCTACGCCCATCCTATCTAACACTACACTCACAACGATCTCACCACCCGAATCCGCGCGCCAACGCGCCCTAGTCGCCCAACTTAGCGTGCGCCTCAGCGACCGCACGGCCACAGCGCAACTCGCCCATGAGCGCGAAGCATCCCCACCAACGACGACGACGACGACATCATCAGCACGCGACCGCGCGCTCGCGCACAGCTACAAGCTCGTCAACGTCTACGCGAGCGCGAGGCGGCGTACATGCCAGACCCGGACCCAGTACCCGTCGTCCCATCCTCATCAAGACTGGCGAGGATGCAAGCGCGCGAGCGGGCCGAGGCGGAGGCAAGAGCCGAGGCGCGCGAGCGTAGAAGATTGAACGGGCGCGCGAGTTGGAATTGATGGAGCAAAGAGAAGAGCTAGACGAATTCGACCTCGCGCTTGAGACGCCGTTGCCGCCGTCCGACCCGAGCAGGAAGAGGAGGATGAAGATGACATTGTCGTGCCGACGCGACAGCGCGATCGGGTGCGGATGGTGCAGAGTGGGTTTTGGAGTAGTGGCAAGCGGGAGAGGCGGACGCGGTATTCGACGGAAGGTGTGCCGCCTTTGCCTATTCTGGTGCCTGGCCAGGTGCATAGGCAGGAAGAGACACCGCCGGATACGCCGAGTGCAACTGGTGCGCCGTCTTTTGTTTTCCTTTCGTTTTGGCAGCGTTTGGAGTGGATGCTAATACTGGTTTTTTTTCTTCTCTTCTCATGTAGGTACAGATACGTCTGCATCGACAGTCCCCGCCGAGGAAACACAGGACCAGAGCATGATCAGGAGGGAGAAGACATTATCGTGCCACAACGCGCACGCGATCGTGTCAGACTCGTGCAGAGTGGGTTTTGGAGTAGTGGCAAACGCGAGAGACGGGATCGTGGGAAGCGCAAGGCAGACGATGTTGTTCCACCGTTGCCTGGCTCGGCACTGCTGTCAGAAGGGCCGCCTGTTGCGAGTACGAGCGGTGAGTCTGACGATACGAACGGCTTCTTTTCAATAGCGTATGGGTGACTGATATAGCTTGCACCAGACACGCCGCCATCAATACCACATCGACATCCGCGTCCACCCCCGAACCACAGCCAGAACAACCTGCAGCCGGCCCGTCGATGTCGACAAGCCAAAACCAAAACCAAAACGGTGACCGGCCAGAAGAGCCTGCCAACCACCGTGCAGCACGCCGCGACATGTTGTCGCGCCAGAAGAGCGGGTTCTGGAGTAGCGGGTACCGCGAGCGGCGTACACGGCGCGCGACGGATGCCGATGCCGACGCCCAGGAGCCGCCGTTACCTAATGCCGGCCCGGTAGAGTCTGCTCAGGGGACCACGGGGATGGGGATAGGGATGGGCCCGATGCGCGCGAGTACGGTGTCGGCGCGGGGGGTGTTGGCAGCGTCGTCGACTTCTGGTGCCGTTGTGCGGCCTGCGTTGACGGCTTCGGTCTCAGCCAATAGCTCAATCTCCTCTGTCTCGGCAGTATCTGCAGAACGGGTAGCACGGTCGCCACCACCACCACTATCAGGTGGGTCGGTATCGTCCTTGTCGAGCATCACGGCGCGGTCGAATGGATCAATCTCGTCCATCACAAGCGCCAGTGCCGGCAATGTGAATGTGAGCGTGAATACGGATGGGATTCTGCCTGCGGTGGCGGCTGCGCTTGGACGCTGGGCAACGAGCGTGAGGTGAGTTGTGCTTTTCGGCTCTTGTATTTCCGTTCATGCAACGGGGCACGTGGGTGCCTCGTTTGTGATTTTGTCGGCATCGGCTTGCACAACCATGCTTATCTTCTTTCCTCTTTCATTGTCCATGTCGTGCTGACGCTGCGTTTCCAGATCCCGCGCGATCGTGCGCCGCTCGCACCGGTGTTGCCGCCGATTCCCTCGACGGTCTCGTCGCCTGGTGCCCCGACGCTGCCGCACCGCTGCGAGAAAATGTGCGCACACCTGCGGTGCGCGATAGTTTGCCGAACGACTTTCGTTTGCGACTGGACGGATTTGGCGAGCCGACTTCAACAACCGCGAACGTGCATGGGCATGTGGACCGGACTGCAGCAGCAGCAGCAGTTCGCGCGACGGTCTTACGCCCCGATTGGATTTCGACACGAGCCCGCGCGCCGAGTGGCGCGTCAACACCGTGCTGCTGCCGCCCATGCTGCCCCCCGTGCAGCTCGGACCGTCACGCCCGCCTACGCTGCCGCTGCCGTTGATGCTGCACGCGACGTCGTCCTCCTCGCTCGAGCTGCCGCCGATCATCCCGCCGCTCACGCCGTTCGAGGATAACGATTCGGACCGCGAGCTCGGTGCGCTTGCGCACGAGGATTCGGTCGTCGTGCCGCGCCGTGTTGCCTGTATTGCCGCCGCTCGAGTTGGGCGAGTCGAGCCCGCTGCACGTGGGCGAAGACGCAGACGCAGACGCAGACGGTCCGCACCTGGATCCGCCGCTTCCAAACGCAGGTGCAATTCAAGCCACTCGCCACAGAGCTCGCCACTGGACCTCGACCTATCCCATCTAGCCGCGGACGGCCCGTGGATCGCGCTTGGCGCGTCTTTGCGGCTGCCCGGCCTCGACACGCGTACGCCAGCCGTGACGGGCGTGCAGAACGTGCATGCACGCTCGGCGTCCCTGTCGTCGCCGGACTCGCCGACCGCTAGCTCGCGGCTTCTGCAGCAGAGCATGGTGCCACCGCCGTCGACGACCTGGTCAGTGTCGCGCCATTCGAGCGGGCTGCAGCTTGGTTCGTCACGCGCGAGTTTGGGGCTGCCAAGTCGGCCCAGTAGCACCAGTGGACCGCCGTCGTTGTCGTCGGACAGCGCGACCGGCTCGGGGTCGGCTCTGGGTCGGGTGGTGGTGTGGTGCGCACGTCGTCGCGTCCGATGGGCCCGCGCACTGCCTCTGGCGCTGGCTCTGGGGTGGCAGCAGCAGCGGGACCCGCACCTTCGGTGGCATCGTCCTCTGTTGGAAACCCGATCGGCATGGGTCAACGCACGTTCGGCGCGCCGCGGTCGCCTCTGTCGCTGAGCAGGCAGCAGCCCTCGGCGCCGACGATCTCGCACGCGTCATCTGGCTCCGGCGGGTGGGTGCCTGCGTACAATCCGGAGCTGGACTCTAGTGACGAGGGCAGTAATGACGAGGGCTCGGCGCGGTTGAGCGCTGGGCGAGCTGGTGGGAGGCGCGTGTTCAATCCGTTAAGAGATGATCGCGAACGCGGGGAGATTGGGATGGGGCATCCGTCCGCTACTGATGTCTTCCATCGCACGGCGCGCTCGCCCAGCCCGCAGCGCATCGGTATGCCTCTGATTGGCAACACTGTGGGTACGATGGTGGCCTCGACATCCGCTTCTGCTTCTGCCTCGACATCGGGCTCGACACCGCGCCTGCGGCACTTCGATTCGGGCACATCGACAGGAAGCGTACCGGCGCGTGCAGGATCGCCTGGCCATGGCAGCCTCGGAACACGACGTCCCAACAACAATGTCACGGCATTTGCGTTCCGGCCCACCGCGTTCTATCCGACCCATCCTACTCGGCCGACACATGCGCGCAGTGTGAGCGGGTCAAGCAACGACCTTCCGACGTCGTCGACCTCGACCTCGACTGCGGCTGTCGTTGGATCGACTGCTTCGACTGGACAGCGCGCGAGACTGCCTCTGGGTGCGAGGGCGACGCCGCCGACTGCCTTTACGGCCGCTGCGACGAGCCCACCTACTACGCCAGCGTCGGCATCAAGTTCGACGGCGGTTGGTCCTTTGGGTCGGTCCGTCAGCTTTGCACATTCAACGGCTCACTCTACCGCTGGGAGCTCAATTAGGAGCAGCGCCTTCAGCAGCAGCGTGAGTTTTTTTTTTTTCGCTGGCTGCCACCAAAGCTTCGAGATGACTTATCACTGTTCTCTGCTCCAGATCTCTCGCCATGAATCTGTCTCGCCGCCTGCTCCCACAGTACAGCAGACCCATATCGCACTGGCTCCACCGCAGACCTCTGCAGCCACATCAAGTGCCATCCATGCGCGGTCACAACCTCAGAGGAACACCCTTCCGCATCCACTGACATTGAACCTCGGACCCGACCTGGGGTCCTCGTCAGCGGACGCGGGCTCTCCCTCGACTCTGGTGTCATCCCACTCTCCCTCATCGGCTGGCGACATGACGCCAGTCGAGATGCGTCTCCGCCGCTCGTTGCGCGACTCCGTCCTCAGCACCAGCACCACCAGCACCTACCTTACAACCGCTTTCGACCGGCGTTCGTTCGCTAGCTTTGCCACTGGTGCCACTATCGGCACGCTCGACTCCCCTATCACAGGCACTGGAAGCGGCGCGAATACTACTGAGACGCTCAGTGGTGCGTTTGCGCTGGGACGACCGCGTCGAGTGAGGCCGAGGCGGATGCTGCCGACGAGGGCATGTTTCTCGCAGGTGCTTCAACCCTGGAGGACGCCCCGGCGGTTGTCGGTGCGAATGCCACCGGTAGGCTGTGGGGCGTGCCGCGGGTCAACCACGGCGACTACATCGTGAGCATCTAGAACCTTCAGAATGATTGTGAACTGACATGGATCCAACAGGACGACTCGATGTGGGACGACTCGTACGAGAACCTCATGCGTTTAGCCTCACAGCTCGGTGAGGCAAGACCTCGTGGCGTTCCCGATGCAATTATTGCGAATCTCCCGACTGGCCTGTACAAGGACTTCCAAGAGGTGGAAGGGGACACGAGTCGGTGCCCTATATGTCTTGACGACGTGCGTGGACCCTGCATATATTCCAAACCGCATATCCTGACCCTGACCTTGACTCGCAGTATGATGTCACAGATGTGGTGATGCGGCTCACAGAGTGCACGCATTGGATGCACAAAGTTTGTCTTGAGGTAGCGCAGCGCATTAAAGAATTCACTGCTTGTATACTGATGTCCCTTGTAGCAATGGCTACAAAACGCTCGCTCGTGCCCCGTGTGCCGGATGCGCGTCAACTGCCTGCGGTACTCAATGGGCTCACTCTCAGCGCGCGAGAGCGTAATCTCTTCAGAGGAACAAGCTCTTGCCGGTGGCGTTGGCTCTGGCGCCGGCCTCATTGGACCAAGTCGACTGCCAAGTGCCATGCTCGACGTTGGACAGCGCCAGCGGCAGACTGCCCGATTCCGCGAACAAAGCCAAAACCTGCACGTTAGGATGACTCTTGCAGACAGTCGTGGATGGCCCAGCGCCGACTGAAGACGTCCAGATGACGATCATTGCAGATATCTCGATGTAAAACTCTCGCACATTTCTCCAAAGGACTGTTGGCCCTGGTCTGAACTCACGATTACTCCCCGCATTGTCTGGCACACATACACTCACATCTCCACGCTTTCGGTCCCGTTATGTCTCGCCTGCTCCCTCTATTGTAATAATTCATCTCCTCGCGACTTCTCGATCATCTGCTCACTGCTTCAACAACACTCGCGCTTTCGTACCAATTCTTTATTCTCACACTGCTTTCCCTAACGGTATCACAGTCATCTCTGTAGTGGTATATATGTAAATCGCGCGCGCAATGCCGCGAAATAAGGACGCCTTAGTATCGATGACCGACTATCGCAAGTCATGCCCAGGTGTGATGATTTACCGTTACGGGTGTCTGATTGCGATGTGACTGACCTGGGTACCACATCGATCCTATCCGTGCTCGCGTCCGAAAGATAACGACTACTTCAAGTCGTCCCTTAGCTACAGCGACAAGTGCTTTCCTGTAGACTGCATGGAGGGATAGCCGCTCGCAGTTGACTTCGTTCGCGGGTGCGGTACGACATTGCCCACTCACTGTATGTTCTAATATTGTTCTCCGTCTTGGACCGAGGTGGTCCAAGAGCTTCAATTCGGGAACTAGCACGAACACGGAGACAGCTTCAAATGCAACGTTTGATACAGTAGTGATGCCCTGGATGAGTTTAACCTCCAACGGCCAAGTTTGCTAGCCATAGCGGAGACAGCGTGAAGCGGATTGTGCTGACTGAATTCTGCAATCCTTGCGCTCATCCACTTCGACCGCCATCACACGTGACCAAGCCGCGTCGACTCACGAACTCACTACTCCACCAAATCACGTGTGCGTCACACTATCCGGTGTAGATGTATGTCGGCACAACTTTTGGCAGGAACATCATCCCACGAAGAGCATAGTTTGCCCCTGGATGTCATCTTCAACCCCGTATTTTTGCCCGGGGGTCATGCTCTTTACCCTGATCAAGTTTAGCAGTTCAGCTAATGGACACTCCCTCGTCTTGCGAATTCGCCTTTTTGGTCTTAGGCTGGCGCGACGGCAGGCTTTATAGACCGACCTGCCTGGACAGTTCAAACCCTCAAGCTCCTCTGCCTCTCTCATCCGCACAGTAGCGCTCTCCCGCGACTTGCTGAGTTCTTTTTCGAATTGAATCAACAGTTGGACGTATGTTCCCACTACGTTTGCACTTACAATCCTGTGTGTGCATGCTGACACATTGAGCAGATCATGCCTAAGCCCGCTCCTGCAAACAGGCATGACACGTCCTTTGATATTCTGAGCCGCTGCTCGATTGTTTTATCCCTCAGCGTACCACGAATACTAAACCCACGGCACCAGGATGAGTGAGAAAGTGCGGTTGTGTGAAGATGCAAAGCCCAAGCGAAGTCTTGCGTCGTGCATGCTCTACGTGCGTTTCTCTGGCCGCTCGTTGTTTCTGTGATGCTGAATGCTTTGAACTGCAGCATCGTAGAGAGATCAACGCTCTCGACAAGGCAGACTGGGCATTTCAGAAGGTCACCACAATCCCACTCGCAGCAGTCAGCATTGCAGTAGCATTTCCCCTCATCGTCAAACATCATCTTGCCGACGGTGCACTGTACCTTTCCAGTGTCATTGATGAGGATGGTCACCATGCACGTATCCTGCTCATCCTGCACCAATTCGAGTGGGACAATTATGGGTACATGAAGACGTTGGGAGGTGTCGAGGTTGTGCGTGCCTGTCTCACATTCGCCGACGGCAGTAGCGAGGGATTCTTCATCATTGTTGACAGCGACTGCAGCATCACGGACCCATGGACTCGCATCGTCGAGGTCAAGTACAACAAAGGCATGAACGAGCTCTTCGTCTGCGTTGCCCACTGCAGAGATGACATCCGGACTACACGTGTCAACATACGCGCCAAGTTTCTCAAGCAGGTCAACGCAGAGGACGAAGAGTGCAATTATGCATTGCAATCCGGCAGTGACAAGATCTACCAGCTGGGTCGGGGCATGAAGCCTCAGCGCATGTGGAAGCGACTACTACGGACACCTTGGAAGGTTGTGCACATCGCAGGTGGCAGTCTGGTGGTGGTGGCGTCGATTCCCTTTGCCTGCATCTGGCTTCCTGTGCAGCTCTGTATCTCTTCTCGCCGTACGCAATGAACTCGAATCAACATGTTGCATCAATGAGATTATTGTGGTTCTATACACGTCAAGACTGGGTTTCAGATACAGTGAAATCGGCCAGCCCTCTTCTGATCCCCCACCCCTGCTACCCTCGTTAAAGAATGAGTGAGCATGGGAAATAGCGAGTTTTCAGAAATGGTGTCCGGGTGAAGGTTTGAAGCTATCAAACTCCAACAGGTCAAAACCGCAAGTAGCCAGAGTGAAGGACGGACAAAAACACTTCAGAAACACTTCAGAAATACGCCACGATTCTTTTGACTTCTAATGACAAGCTGAATTAGAATGAAGAGTCAGTCGGTCACCTCAATCGTTGGTAATGCTGTATTGTTGTGCATTTGCTGCTTCAGGAAAACGTGTTCTGCCATATAACGGCCGGGGCCCGCGCCTGACACCAACATGTTGCTCCCGCACGTCACCAGCACTTTTGCCGTCCTCGCGCCGCAGAATTCTGCGCTCCGGCGATTGTTTGCAGCACCTTCCGAACCGTTGGTGAAGAAGGATGTTTTAAGCGGCATTGAGGTGGGCGTGATCATGTTCCTCTTGCAAGATTGCGCTCTGGACGCTCAGTAGGCTAGAGCTGCTAGTCAGATCTTCCCAACCCTGCCCAACGGAGGCAACAGCCCCACCCTTATTCAAGTCAAATATGCCTTGAAAATGTGTATCTGAGGACTTGACTGAGTGGAGAAAGTGCTGGTCCGTGCACAGCAGAAGAGCCATCCAAATTTTCGTCAAGTCCAATGTTTGACTAACAGACACGTCACGCGCAGGGCGTATGCGGAGTTTGAAGCAGGGTGGTTGAGTTTGGTGCGGTTTGGCCTGGTGTTTGAGCGTTCCTTGCCTTCCTCCCGCTTTCTGTAACAGCTCACTGTCTGCCGCTGTCCCATGCGCCACGCGAAAGACCTGACCTCAAGTTTTCCAGGGTTTTACTCGGGCTACGATCGTTGTGTGAATTGCGCTGTGCTATGATCGTTGTGCGAATTGCGCTGTGCTATGGCGGGCTTCAATCTGGCTTTGGCTTCTGCGTTCTCGGTGCTGGGCTCGATGCGCTACTTGCTGATCTTACCTACAGATCTACTAGTATGATGGTCATAGCCAGTAAGCAGCCTTATCTCATTGTGTGATCCAGCTCTCATATGATATCTTCATAGCTGCCATGGTGTCCGTCGCCGTTAGAGAGCCATCCCCCCGCATCATCACTATCTGGGCCACAACCCCAATCCTTATTGTTCATACTTGCCTTGGATTAATTTCATTGATTTTCTTGTTTCATGTCGATTACTGCCATTCTGGAAGAAAGTCTCGTCATTGTGCAGCCAAACCCATCCTAGCACAGCATCAACGGCAAAGGAAGCCAGACCATGTGACATAGCAAACGAGAACTAGATAGCACCGGCACTGCGCGCATGAGTGCTCGCTAGCAGTCACTAGCAGTCATAGTGTGCTATATACAGGGGGGGGACGCAAATGGGGTCAGGCTGCTATGCACCGTCACTCGCGCTAGTGACCTGTGCCACATTTTCCTGATGTGTCTGGTCTGTCGCGAAGCTCCCAGCGCAAGCTGGATACAATCAGTCAGGCCTGATAAAGTCACAAAACAGAGCACACGTGTTAATCTTTCACGATTTCACGACAGGGGTGTTGGGTAGCGCTTGCCGGAAAGGCACGATTGTGAGCTTTTCGCGGTCCCACTGCGGGTGCCGGCCGGTCAGTCACGACTAACCCACAAAGTAACGCGATGACTCACTATATTTTCCTCCCAGTAAATGTCTTCTTCGATGCACCGCCGCGCGTCATCAAGCGTGTGCGCGCGGAGCACGAGTATCGACCCGTTCATCTTACCCTCGTCGTCCAGCGTCGCACCGGCGTACTCTACGGTTACCCTCATATCAGATGAGCTAAATATTGCAGAATAAAAGTGGAGACGTACGGATGACACCTCGTTCATGCAACGGGTTCGCACGCTCGAAGTGTGTCGGTCGGACGCTCAGGCGGCGCGACAGAGCGCCACTGTCGCTGCAGTCCGGCGCGGTGACCAGATAGAGCGTCGGAGCGGCCGTTACAGTTGAAGAGAGCCGCGTCAGGGGGATGCGCACTGCGTGATGGCGGAAAACTGATAGCATGGCTGGAGCTTGAGGCAGAAATGATTGGTTCCAAGCAGCGGTAATCATCCGGCACAGGGGGCTCCATAAATTTCGGACCAATGGACCATGCGGTTGGGGATTTCTCGGAACTCATAATCCAGAAATACCAGACGATAGTTCCGAAATGTAGCGTAATGAGAATACCCAAGAACGCCTCGGGTGTCGTTCAGCTTCAATATCGAGTGCCTACAAACCTAACAGATATCAGATTAAGTCTTACTGCATCAAGAAGTCTCCGAAATAACTTTATTCGGGTATTACTCGGCCGCATCCATCATGCAAACCAGCTGTTTCTTAGCACGTTACGTCCAGAAAATACACAACTACAGTAACAGAGACTCATCCTAGCGGTTCAACTCAGCCAATAGTTCCGTTGACCTGATGTTATATCGTTCGAGATATCGGGCGGTGTCACGATAGCGACCCGGCAGCAAATTTGTTTCGGTGTGCAAGCGGGGTTTTTTCCTTCTGAACTGCACATACTAGGCATTGTCCGAGGGCTAACAATGTCAGCCTCAACTGCTGTGCCACGAGGAATGCGGCACAGCACGACTGCGCAAACTGATCGGCCCCCGAGTTGCAGATCGCACGAATCGCGAGCATGTTCAACCCCCCTTGCCCTTGCGCATCCACGATGTACCTCGTCAAATTCTCGCATGCGCTAGTGTTGAGCGCAGGAGTCGGAGGCGTATTGGCAGCCGCGACAGCATTGCGCACACGGCAAGCGGGCGAGTCGGACGACCAATTTCAGGGGTTGGGTTTCAACGATACTCAGCTCGCCGACATTCATGCTTGCTATACGCAATGTCGCATTGGAATTGCTCCTACAGTTGGCCCAATTCTTGCAGGATGTCTTGGGACGAAGTCGGATGTCGATCTGTACGTCGATATTTCATCCTAACGCATTATCTAACTCGTCCATGATTTGATACAGGGCAGCCTGGTCATGCTTGTGCTCTGATTCAACGTTCGTGACAACGAGTAAAAGCTGTGACATAAAGTGCTTCCCATCCGACCGCATGAGCGACTTGCCGGCCAGCGAAGACATAGAACAGACTTGCGGTGCGCTGAGTGGAGGCAAAACAGACCTTCAGGCGGATTGTTAACGTCGCATAGCTGGTTACGCGATTGTTCCCGGCGAGCCGTTGTACGACGGCGTGCCGGTCCGCCTCTCGATCTATCACTACCGCCCCACACCCTGGATATGTGGACTCTTTGTGACCCTCTTCGCTCTCGCAACTAGTACGTGATGTTCAGCCTGAGACTCGTGCTTAATCCTGATACAATCAAGTAATACACCTCGCCCTGGGCATCCGCCACCGCCTGTGGTGGATCCTCGCAGCGACAGTTTTATGTGGTACCGGAGAGACAATAGGCTGGGGAGCAAGACTATGGTCGGCTTATACGCTATTCAACCGCACGCCATTCATGATGCAGTGCGTATCCGACAACCATATCTAGCTGTAACACTGAACTGGAGCCGGTCGCGAGCAGAATTGCGACTACCATGTACGTGAACTTTCAAAATACATTTGCCACTGCTGAGAATACCAATTATTCCTGCACAGCCTTTCTCCGACTTTCCTTGTAGCTGCCAACTTTATCATTCTTGGACGGATTATCACTCTTGTGGGGTTACAGTACAGCCGTCTCAAACCCAGAGCGTGTGAGCAGGGTGCTGCACCGTCTCAATGTTGCGTTAATATTTGGCCTCCAGACGCATATATATTCCTGACCGCAGACGCGATTGCCCTTGTGGTTCAAGCCGTCGGGGGAGGCCAAGCCGCAGCTGCGATCACGCTTCCAGCAGCCAACCGCGGCGCCAACGTCATGCTGGGAGGGATAGTGTTCCAGTTTGGTCCGTGGTCAACTCTTTGTCGTAAACTATGGCTCAAACTTATGATGATGCAGTCGCAATTATTCTCTACGTTGGACTTGCAATGGAGTTCTTCGTACGCTACTGGCTGGACAAACCCATTCGGACGCAAAATGCTGCCACCCGTCTCGTGAAACTCGACCGCAAGCTTCAAATGATGAGCTTTGGGCTCGCCTTCGACACGTTGTTCATTCTCATCCGGTGCGTCATCAATGCATTGTCCTCGATTCGCAGCTGAATACGACTTGCATTAGTACTGTATATCGCACGATCGAGCTCGCCGATGGGTGGACAGGAAAAATCATCACCGAGCAGTTGCTCTTCAGTACGCGGGGAATAACTCCAATGCTGTTAGGGACTAACGTTGCCCCATAGATGCTTTGGACGGCATGCCAATCGTGGTCGCAATGTATACACTGATCGTGTTTCACCCTGGCAGCTTGATTTACGACTCAGGTCGAACAGTGTCACAGCCTTTGGAGAGCACTCCAGACAAAACCGAGCAGAGCTCAAACAAGACAATATGAAGCACGACCGTTAGTATGCACCTCATGTGACAGGGGACTTGAACGTGCTTGGCTCGCTGTAATAACCTTTGCTATAATCTCGTTGATGCAACATATGTCTATTCGAGTTCATTTGGTACGGCAAGAAGAAATACAGAGCTGCACGGGAAGCCAGATGCAAGCAAAGGGAATCGACGCCACCACCACCAGACTGCCACCTGCGATGTGCGCAACCTTCCAAGGTGTCCGTAGTCGCCTCCACATGCGCTGAGGCTTCATGCCCCGACCCAGCTGGTAGATCTTGTCACTGCCGGATTGCAATGCATAATTGCACTCTTCGTCCTCTGCGTTGACCTGCTTGAGAAACTTGGCGCGTATGTTGACACGTGTAGTCCGGATGTCATCTCTGCAGTGGGCAACGCAGACGAAGAGCTTGTTCATGTCTTTGTTGTACTTGATCTCGACGACACGAGTCCGTGGGTCTGTGGTGCTGCAGTCGCTGTCAACAATGATGAAGAATCCCTCGCTACTGCCGTCGGCGAATGCGAGACAGGCACGCGCAACCTCGACACCTCCCAACGTCTTCGTGTACCCATAATTGTCCCACTCGAATTGGTGCAGGATGAGCGGGATACGTACATGGTGACTATCCTCATCAATGACAGCGGAAAGGTACAGTGCGCTGTCGGCAAGATGACGTTCGACAATGAGGAGATGCTACTGCAATGCTGACTGCTGCGAGTGGGATTGTGGTGACCTTCTGAAATGCCCAGTCTGCCTTGTTGAGAGCTTTGATCTCTCTACGATGCTGCAGTTCAAAGCATTCAGCATCACAGAAACAAGAAGCAGCCAGAGAAACACAGGTAGAGCATGCACAATGCAAGACTTCGCTTGGGCTTTGCATCTTCACACAACTGCACTTTCTTGCTCATCGTAGACACCAACTACGTCGATGCCGATAAGCCATATGCACCATCTTTGCACTCATGAAGCTGGTGCCGAGGGTTTAGTATTTGTGGCGTGCTAAGTGATAAACAAAGATGTACAGGGTTGTTAACGATATCTTCACCAAAGGAAGAGCAGCGGCTCGGAATGCCAAAGGACATGTCATGCTTGTTTGCAGGAGCGGGCTTAGGCATGGTCTGCTCAATGCATCAGCATGCATACACAGGATTGTAAGTGCAAATGTAGTGCGAACGTACGTGCAACTGTTGATTCAATTTGACAAAGAACTCAGCAAGTTGCGGGAGAACGCTGCTGTGAAGATGAGGAAGAAGCAGAGGAACTTGAGGGTTTGAACTGTCCAGGTGGGTCGGTCTATAAAGGTCGCTGTCACGCCAGCCCAAGACCAAAAAGGCGAATTCGCAAGACAAGGGAGTGTCCACTAGCTGAACTGCTAAACTTGATCAGGGTAAAGAGCATGACCGCCGGGCAAAAATACAGGGTTGAAGATGACATCCGGTGGCAAACTATGCTCTTCGTGGAATGATGTTCCTGCCAAAGTAGTGCCGACATACATCTACAACCGGATAGTGTGACGTCAGGCGAGCATGACTACTGTCGAGATGGTGCACATGTGATCTGACGCAGTAGTGAGTTCGTGAGTTGACGCGGCTTGGTCACGTGCGATGGCGGTCGAAGTGCACGAGTGCAAGGATCGCCGAATTCAGTCGGCGCAATCCGCTTCACGCTGTCTCTGCTATGGCCAGCAAACTTGGCCGCTGGAGGTTCAACTCCTCTAGAGCATCACTACTATTGCAGCCGGGCTCCTCGGGCATCTTCGGATTTCCTCATCATTTCCAGCGACTATGATTGGTCTGAGTCGTTCCTAGCGCATCTTCGATCTCGTGAGAACTCACAGCAGCCAACCTGTTTCCGCAGATGCCAAAGATGTGGACTACTGAAATTAGTTGTTACGCGTACACGGTAAAGACACAAGAACCGACAAAGATATACATTGCAACTTATAACTGAGGCAAAGATGGGACGCATCCCTCCCAAGCCCACACCACAGTCAGCAGCTCTGCGACCCAAACGGAGCCATGACGGGTAAACACCTCCCTCCGAAGCCCACGTTACGATCAGCTAACCCGGCGAAAGTCGACGGGGCCGCGACGGGACATGCCCCTTCGCAACCCACATCGCGATCGGCAAGGCTCGCGAACTAGACGGAGCCTCGACGGGAGACGCCCCCCTCCATAACTCGCACTGACGTCGGCAGCACTCTGCGAATGTGACGGAGCCTCGACGGGAATCCTTCTTGCTCCAGCGCCTGAGTGGTGTTCGAATTGAATATGGTTTTCGAGGTAGTCAAGCTGTTCCTCGATGAGTGGTGTTGATGCCCTGCCTCTGCGGCGTCACGAAGATTTGTGCCAGAGGCTGATTCATGCTGGCTTGAAGCCAAGAAATGGTTGTGGTGCAGTGGGCGTGAAAGTCTGCGCAAAAGGTGAGACTTTCGCGACAATGCTGTCAAAGCCCACTCACGTGTGGGAGAGCACGATGGAGGGAGTGAAGAAATCAGAATATGGAATACAAGAAAAGGACGAGGGACAAGAAGTGAGCGAGGGAGGATATGGAGGGGCTCTACCGTTTCGAAATTTTATGGTGGGTTGCAAATGCAAGCAGCGCCTACATGGCGCTTACCGAGCGCAATCAGCGGTTCGGTGATTGGAAAGACCCCTCGGCACTCTTCGAGATGCACAGAGAACAACACGACCTCGACTCAAAAGCGTTCTCTAACGTCACCGACCCTGCGTATTATCTGGTCTTGATGCTGTCGGGCGTCAAAACTGAAGCCGGCTCACAAGTTTCTACGTCTGTTATCTAGCGCTGTCTGTCCGTCTCCGGCTGTTCACCTGTGTCGGCCGATGAGGGGCCAGCCAAACACCCAAATCAAGTAACCAGGGCCGCGGTAGACGTCAGCGGTATGGTACGGAATGAACGGAGGTAAAGAATGGGGTTGTGTCCTACCCGCCCCTTCACGGCTTCGAGGCGCATGCCCATTGCACTAACTTGCTCAATAGATCCGCGTCCCGACCCTAGCGGACCTCACTAAACATATTTTTGTGGCCTGATCAAGTCCGCAGATCGGTGGGCATGACTCGAGGACCCAGTCTAAATAACACAGAACTGCAACAGAGTCTCGCTGGTTATCAATCCCAGCACGGGCGTGAGTTTATTGCGTCAAGTAGATGTAATATTTACATAAGTCAATTAGTGAGAGCTATAGTGGGATATATCCCTCCCACAACATGACGGTAATCTAGGAATACTCAGTAGTATGGGATAAATTGAGGAGAAGAGGGCGATGGTAAATGGTGCGAGGAAGCACAAATATGAAACAAAGATTCACAGTCAATGCGGTAGCACATTGTGGAGTGAAGCTCAAGCCTCGTATAGCTGAGGTGAAAACCGAGGACAGCAGATGTACGCTACTGCGGATGAAAACAGATCTGGTTTTCAACTGACATTCAAAATCTAAGCAGATACCAACTGAGGCCAATGACGGGTAGCAGTTGAGGAATATGTAACAAGTGCGACATTGGAGTCATCTTCAAAAACTATTCAGCATCATCTTTTCTTTTCAACTAGTGATATCTTATCCCCATACCAAGTGCGAGAGGATGTTCGTCCGGCGTCTTCGAAAGTTGTGCATGCAGTGACTTTCTAATAGATTTGACCCGCATAAAAACTTTTCCGTCACAAGCAAGCGTTGCAACCGTACTGAATACTGGGTGAAGTGCCCAAATTGACCTCGCACGGTGAGTTGCTAGTCATTGATTATGCGTCATCCGACGATCGATCGGCTGATTAAGCACGCGAATCAGACGTCATGAATGACCGAACAAGCCCAACCCACCTCTCCTTCATACCACAAGCTCCCTTGCATATCTCGTATTGTGCAATGCCCATTCCAGCGCGCGCACTCGGTCGGAATGGACCTGTTGTTCCAGCCATTGGCTTCGGCCTAATGGTAAACCACCTTATACATGGGTGTCTCGATGCGCCGAAGGCATCTCGTATATATACTTAACTCAATCCGGCGCACGCTAGCACCGATGGTGCTCCATACGCCGCGAGGCGTGAGCTCGCCGCACCGGCCCCTGAACATGTTTGCGCCGCTGCCATGTGAGCGCGGTGCGGCTTGTCCTCTTGATCGCGTCCTGGTCACCACCGTCAGACTGACTACCCGTCTCCTCACGCCGCGTCTGGTGTCTCGACCACCAAGGTATCTCGACGCGCTAGTGTCGGTGCTCGACGCACCACCCGTCTCCCCGCGCTAGTGTCGGTGCCCGACGCACCACCCGTCTCCCCGCGCCGCGTCTGGTGTCTCAACCACTGCGGTGCCTCGACGCGCTGGTGTCGGTGCTCGACGCACCACCCGTCTTCTCGCGCCGCGTCTGGTGTCTCAACCACTGCGGTGCCTCGACGCGCTGGTGTCGGTGCTCGACGCACCACCCGTCTCCCCGCGCCGCGTCTGGTGTCTCAACCACTGCGGTGCCTCGACGCGCTAGTGTCGGTGCCCGACGCACCACCCGTCTCCCCGCGCCGGGTCTGGTGTCTCAACCACTGCGGTGCCTCGACGCGCTGGTGTCGGTGCTCGACGCACCACCCGTCTTCTCGCGCCGCGTCTGGTGTCTCAACCACTGCGGTGCCTCGACGCGCTGGTGTCGGTGCTCGACGCACCACCCGTCTCCCCGCGCCGCGTCTGGTGTCTCAAACCACTGCGGTGCCTCGACGCGCTAGTGTCGGTGCCCGACGCACCACCCGTCTCCCCGCGCCGGGTCTGGTGTCTCAACCACTGCGGTGCTCGACGCGCTGGTGTCGGTGCTCGACGCACCACCCGTCTCCCCGCGCCGCGTCTGGTGTCTCAACCACTGCGGTGCCTCGACGCGCTAGTGTCGGTGCCCGACGCACCACCCGTCTCCCCGCGCCGGGTCTGGTGTCTCAACCACTGCGGTGCCTCGACGCGCTGGTGTCGGTGCTCGACGCACCACCCGTCTCCCCGCGCCGCGTCTGGTGTCTCAACCACTGCGGTGCCTCGACGCGCTAGTGTCGGTGCCCGACGCACCACCCGTCTCCCCGCGCCGGGTCTGGTGTCTCAACCACTGCGGTGCCTCGACGCGCTGGTGTCGGTGCTCGACGCACCACCCGTCTTCTCGCGCCGCGTCTGGTGTCTCAACCACTGCGGTGCCTCGACGCGCTGGTGTCGGTGCTCGACGCACCACCCGTCTCCCCGCGCCGCGTCTGGTGTCTCAACCACTGCGGTGCCTCGACGCGCTAGTGTCGGTGCCCGACGCACCACCCGTCTCCCCGCGCCGGGTCTGGTGTCTCAACCACTGCGGTGCCTCGACGCGCTGGTGTCGGTGCTCGACGCACCACCCGTCTTCTCGCGCCGCGTCTGGTGTCTCGACCACCAAGGTATCTCGACGCGCTGGTGTCTCGACCACCGCGGGCCG
>JAGTJP010000347.1:0-20178 GCA_020744175.1 Auriculariales sp. MPI-PUGE-AT-0066
AACGCAACAGTAGCACATGATCTTAGCGGGCGACAGGAGAGAAGACATTCTGCTCCTACAGACCGGCTCCTTTGTCTGACACCATCAGAACTGACCAGTAGGAACATGAATGCACAACCATCTCGTCCACCAAGAGATCACCGTCCTCAGCTCCTGCAAACAAAACGCAACCAGATCCCGCAAGCAACCACATCAGACGCGCGGCGCCAGTAGACGACTGGGCGTGCAATGCACTGGCACAAAACGGCATGACCGTCGACACAATCGCACGGGGTCAGACACGTCGACCCTGCATGTCAATGCAGGTTCTGATATGCACGAGAGTCGAGCTGAGCAGCGGCAGGTCAGGCCGGCGCGAGGACAAAAGGAAAGAGCAAGGGATGGGCTGAAATAAGCGCAACAACGCGATCGAAGCGGCGGAGGAAGGTAGATGACGTCATTCGAGAATCAGATGGCACGAATGCAAGTAGAAAGGGAAATCGGAGTAAAGAAGTATTTGCATGTTGCCGCGCGATGAAAATAGTGCGCGTACGCAGCACGGCACCATAGACAACAAATCATCGTTTGGATTCAGGCGCGCACACTACAGCGAGCGACTCGGAGGATACGCGAAAGGAGTGTAAAGATAGAGGAGTGACACCACACCGCACCGCGACTGCGGGTGCCAACGGGAAAATAGTACATAACCTTGGGAGAGACACGGTACAGGAAGGAGAGATGAAAACTGCTTTCACGCATGATTCAGCGTGCTGGAATGAGTGGCGAGGGTGCGCCTGGACGGCCTGTTTAGAGCACTGGTTGTCTATCACCCGTCACAGAACGTAACGGGTGCACATCTACAGGACACTGCCATGGGCGAGTGGATTGTAGCGTATCAAAATGAAGTAAAGGAGATGCATCTCGGAAGCCCGGCCCATCGAGCAGAGAGTGGCGCGCACAGGACCAAGTATGAGCAGAGGAACGAAATGTATACCGAACCTGCGCCAGAGCCAAAATGAAGGCGAGGGAGGGAGGCGAAGGAAAGGCAGAGAGAGGGAAACGGAGTGGCGGAGGCGAAATCCAGACAGAGCCTGACAAGCAGAACACACGCACCATGTGATATCTTCCCGCCATGTCACGTTCTTTGTTGACCAGTTCAGCCTTGCCAGATCTTCTGTCAGCGATGCGAGCTGGCGCTCGGCCTGAACTCTTCGATCTGCTGCAAGCTTCTCCTGCGCCGCATACCATGAGCTCGACAGTTAATCGTATGGCTAAAGTGGCGCTTGCCTTGGCGAGAAGTCTCCTGGTCTGCCTGAGCGCACTCTTGAGCTTCTGGACGCCGTGCACTCGGTCGCCCTCTCCAACCTTGCCGCGTTTGGGTTTGCCAGCCCTGAGTGTCGACTCAACGGGGACGCCTTCACCGGAAGCCATCGCCCTATCAGACCGCATTGGTGTTTTTGCGCGTTTGTTGGGAAGTTCCGAGTCACCGATGGCGTCGCGCGTGCGTTTTTTGCTGGTAGAAGCAGTCGTAGACTCTTGAAGATTAATTCCCTCTGTAAAGCGTCCACGTCAGCAAGACCTTCATGATTAGACAGTGCGCATGCCTCACTGGTTGTATAAGCCTGGCGCAGGTTTGTGGTGGACGTGCTCGCAACATCGCTAGACGAAGAGCCCAAGGCGGCGCTGACGATCTTGCGTTTCTTCTTGTACGCGCTGCCCACGGGCAGTTTTTTGTCTAGATTTTCAGACATATCTTGAGTCGTGTAAGCGCAGTGCACACGGGCGAAGAAGTGGAGTGTCAGAAAGCAAAAGGAGAACGCGCTCTCGGTAGCTTCCGACGTCGCGTTCCACTCCTTCCGTCAGGATATGGATCGCTTGACAGCGCTTTTCTCGCCTTTAGATGAGCTGTATTTTCGATGGTCACGGTGGGCGGTAATATTCTCATATACGCTGAAGTCATCAATCACACTCGCCGGATTTGTCGCTCTTGGTCCGCTAATCATCAGCTTTCGGTTGCGTACTGAGTGCAATGATACATTAAGGAGCTGCTCAGCTTAACTATCATCCTCGAGCTCAAGAAGGGGTACACCAAAAACTTCGACAGGAAAGGCTAGGTCCCCTTTGTCACCGCAGATCAGTTTCTGCAATGCTGTGATATGCTGCTGAACAAGGCTGTCCTTCAGCACCGCAGAGAGTAACGGCATCTTGGTGTATCGATCTAACAAGCACAACTCAAAGTTGCGCAACTGAATACCAAAACTTCCGTGTCCGTCATCGTGCGTAGCAAGTGCCCACGGGATACCTTGTGACAGCGCGGTGGACGACCTACGCGAAGCCATGCTAGACGAAGTCGACGCTGCGTTGGCCGAATTCTGCGATAATGCGCAAGCTCCGCACGAAGTTTTGCGGATGTCCTGCCACGACGTTCTTGTCTTGATCAAGACCTGGTCCCTCCGAATCCAGATGTTATAAAGCTGAGTCTTCTTGATCGGCATGCCATCAACGAAATGACTGCCAAAAATGTTGATTCGGCGCTCCCGGTCTTTGTAAACCTCCAACGCGCGGTCGTTCGGGATTGATATAAGCTCGTGAGCTATGTTTTTTACTCCTCGGCAAAGGTGGAGAGCCAGCTTAGCCTCGTCTTCCATCCCGCATGCTTTGGCATAGACGTAGCGCGAAACGTGATCCGTAGTCGCCGCGAGTTTCTCGCGGAACACGAAACCAAGAAGCTGTGCCGCAATCGGCATATCGTACTTCTCTGACGCGAGAAGGAACAATGAGCCGGCGATTTTAACGTTCAATATCTTCTCCAGAGGAGCCTTGCGCTGAACTGCGAAGGCCAGCAAGATCTCCAGCTGTAACGAACTCTCCTCTAGATCAATGAAGTCACCTGCCGGTCAGGGTCAGGATCGCGGCAAGCTAGCTATGCTGGAAACCAACCGTGGCTCTTTGGGTCCCCGATATCCAACATGTCGCGAAAGACCGTTGAACATATTGACAGATGTGCAACCGGGACGTAAAACAATACGCCCTCTTTGCTCCGGAGCCTTGCGTAGCCTTCTATTTTGTTTGGATCGGGAAAATCTGGGTGGATGTTGACGGATGTCATGGAGGGCGATGGCGTGAGCCAGTGAACAACTGCGTCCCGAGCGCCGTTGAGTCTGAAAAGCCCTTGACGGCGACACCGTTTGTTACGGACCCTGACTTCAACCGAAAGACTCCGGTGAGTGAGCTCGTCGATCAAACGCGTGCCGTCAAGGTCCAATTCTCCGTGCATTGCAACCGATTGAACATCTGCCAATCCGCTCGTCACCGCTCGCCGATACCTCGTCTAAGAGTCTCAGGCTCTTGGTACACTCTCTGTCTGCTGCTAGCTTAGTATTCGTGTATTGAGGTGAAAACATTGCGACCATCTGCCCTAAGCTACAATAGCCTTGTTTTCAGGAGCAAAGAGGAGGGCGGAAGCTGCATCTGGCGGCGCTGCTCTTGCCAATGCCCGTCAGCGTGACCATTTTTCACTTTAAAGGCTCAATATCTCATGGTTTCTGAAGCTCACATGCTGGTATCACCACATCTCTATCACTTTAGTTTATATGAACTTTGCAGTTTCAACTGACTAGAAGTACTACATACATTGTTGTCGTACCGGACCTCTCACAGTTGGCATATAAAACATACAACCACTAAAGCAGCTTGTATTACATCACTAGTGACAATACTAATGCACATCTATATCTGCTTGTAAAAGTGGTCCTAAGACAGGTCTAAAGTGCTGATCACTTTAGACGTAGAGTAGGAAGCGATCAGCACTTTAGACCTGTCTTGGGACCACCTATACAAGCAGATATAGATGTGCATTAGTATTGTCACTAGTGATGTAATACAAGCTGCTTTAGTGGTTGTATGTTTTATATGCCAACTGTGTCTATAAAGGAAAACACTCCCCACCACCTCTGATACAAAAATTGAATTTTGAACCCCTTACCATCTGCCCCTCTGCTTATTTATCTGTTGCTCTGGTCACTGCCTTTAAGCTCTGCACGAAGAAGATTTGGTACTGATTTGCCCAGGGCTCTCGCTGTGGCCCCGGAATGGGTGATCAAAGGGGCAAAAATACCGCTCGCTATTGAAAAGAATGCGGCGAACTATCTTCCCAGCATCACTAATAGGTCCAGTAATATGTCGCTCTATGCAGTCATAAAATTCTGTGATCCTCTATTCTGATTGAGCCATTTACATTTGATCCATGCGCTCCCACCAATCTCCACTAAAGTCGGCTACCATGAATCGGCGCTCTTGAGCAATCTCAACGAGGTCTTCGTCTTCCTTCGGGTCATCATCAATGGCTATTAGACGCAAGTTCCATAACGCTGGATGGATATCTCCACCATCATCACCGAGGAGCTCAAGTAGCTTCGCTCGGACAAGATCTCGCCCACACAAATGAAAATGGCCGGTAAGGCTCCTCAGGCGCCCCTTTAAGGCATTTAAAAGTGGTTCAAGAACCGCCTCTGTGAAGTTCCACAGGTCCAGATGCTGGACCATCGGACAGCATTTGAGTATTGCCACTGCGTTGCTGACATCCTGCTCGAAAAGAAGTGACCCGATAAGGGAGTGCGCCTTTCGATAATTGCACGCTGCAACCGTGTAGTCGTCCGTGCCAGGTTCTGCATGGCAGTTCGCCTCTTCATCTAAGAGCAGCGCCGATGAGTTGATCGACAAGTGCGTAATGTTGATGCTCGTCCCCGTATGATCACGCATAACCTTGGCAGCTCCAATCTGATAGACCGCGGTTCTCAAGCGCCTCAGAGTGCCCGCTCGAAGGGCACAATCAATCAAGGACGCCTGAACAGGGCATTCTGCTTCGTCGTACACTGATATCCAACTCAGCGTTGGAAGTATTTCTAATGCTGGCAATACAGGTTGTTCCAGAGCACTGTGTTGTTTTGCCGCGTCCGCAGTACCCCATATCCGGTGGCATATGCCTGCAAAGCGCTCCAGATGTGGACAGCTAGCCAAGGCAATGAGCATTGCTGCATGTTGAAGGAAATTCAATTCAATATGGCTGATGGGAGAAACCAATTGCATTGCTGAGGCTTTATGGTCATTGTCCGGCGCAGTACTGATATGCATTCTTCCGTGCCGCGCACCCAGTTCAAGCATGTGTAGCATCGAGTAGTGATTAAAAATCTCGGAAAGAATTAGGAGCTCATCGGTCCTTGGATCTGTACTGGACGGAGGTTTGGTGAGATCGCCGCGGATCGACCGAACATGTTTGTGCACGACCGGAGGGACCAGCTCAAGCTCATGTGGCAGATGCGTCCTGTCGTCGTTATCCGTAGTGTCGATCACTATCGGCGGAGAGTGTGAATATGAAAGCGAGGGGTGCACCATAGTGGTCTTTTCTCCGGTTGGTAAGAGACAAAGCGGAGTTTGACGAATAGAACTGAGATTCGTCCGATGGCCACGATCTCTCCCATCGCGATGGGTACATCAGTAAAAATGGCATCGTTTAGCTAAAGAACGCATGGAACAACTCTACAGACCTATAACAAAGGGTTCTCAAAGTCTAACCGAGTGCTGTGATTAAACTGACGTTTCATCAGCCGAAGTATGCAGCCAACCACTGGCAATCGCTGTGTGATTTTACGCAAGTCAACGAGACGCGATCATCTCGCTGAGCTTCACCTCTGTCTCCCCGGTTCCCTACATCGTACTTGAAAGCGGAACGTCTCGACATAGCGGATACGCGCGCACAAGCTCTCGAGGAGGCGCGTCGCGACGCACGCTACACAAAGAACCATTCAATATCGCATTTTACGCGGGATAAAGACCGCTAGAAGCGCGCACTCGAGTATAGAAGATGCTGATACGATAAAAATGGAGTTGAGATACAGACCAGCACCCTGACCAGGAAGCAGCAGTCAAAGAGCGACGGGCACACAGGAGACGAATGTTCGACAGGACGACACACACTAGAGGAACCAGATCGATAGGATGCAGGGAATGTCGTAAGCAGATGATACAGAGTATCGAGCGCAGAAAGGTGGTGTGGTACTTTGGATTCATGCCTTGTTGAGACTGGACCACTGGTTAGGCGCAGATCGTTGGTGGACGATCGAGGACGAGAATCATGTGATCGTGAAACATAGGCACGAAGAATGGTATTCGTGTGCAGCTCGGAAGGGGGAGGAGGCCGAGAGTAGACGTGGTATTACTCCTCAGATGAGTCGCTCTCGCTGCTGAGATCGAACATTGCCTTAGCCCTGGGCCGGGAACGTGCCAATGTTCCTCCACGCCGACCTTGCGTGCGCTCGAGCGCAACCTTAAACAGTGCCGCCTCGCGCTCACGCATAGTCTGCGTCGGAGACGTGTGACTGCGTAGTCATCAGTTGACGGACGAGCATGCGAAGGAAGCTGTGAGTGGAGGCACACCTTTTCTCGCGCTCTGGACTACGCTTGGGCGTGCGATTGCGACTCGCGCTTCTACTCCCCGGGCCTGTAGCACGCCGTCTGGCGCGGATAGTACCAGATTGGCTCGCCAGCCCTCCACCTCCACTTGTGCCCTCGAGCACCGCGGTTTCGTCTGCTTGGAAGTACGCTGCTCGGGATAAGCTCGCCGGTGTATGTACGCAGCCAGGGCTGGAGTCAGTCTCACTTGAGCCGTAGTACCCACTGTACGGCGTATCCGGTGTCTGTGGTGGCTTGTGCTGAGCGAGTGTGCGTGGCTCGATAGCTGTCGTTGGCTCGTTATCTACCTTCGTATAAACGTTAGGTTGAGGCTTGGGCTGAGATTGGAGCAGCGCATTGGCAGTGTGCGCGTTGATCGTCAGACTCGTGCTGGTGCGCGACGATAAGCCAGGACTCGGTGATGGTAGGGACGCGGTGCCCGAAGAAGCCGAGGAGAGTGGTCCAAAGGGAATAGCGTCGGTCTCAGCAGTCGCTACATTCGTAACGGTCTTCTTCACTTTGAGGCTGACATGCGTCGAAGCAATGGGTGTCATTACACCAATAGTGCGCATTGCGCGGCGACGAATCGTCGGGTAATGCTGATAACGCAAGTCGTCAGGAGATTGTATGAATTAGGGGACAGGAGAACGCACCGAGTCGGACGAGTAGCTGGAAAACTCGTCTTCTGACGAGCTGTTATAGGGTGCAAGGACCTTGTTGTTCGCTGCGAGCACATTTTCGAGCTAGAACAGAATAGCGCATTAGACACGGCTTGATCACGCGCGCTGAAGGAAGCGGTAGAGCGGACAAGACATGTGAAGGATGTTCACACTAGCAGAGCTGATGACTAGTCAAGGCAGAGTGGAGCAAGCGAGGATAGTGCGTGGAGTAATGAAGATCTAAACGTGAACTCACCTTCTCGCGTGCCACAGCGCCCGTACCCGTTCGCATGCACCCGCTGAGTAGCTCGCCCGGAACCACTGCCATCTGCGCAAAGTCGCTTAAGCTGTGTGAGAAAGAGGGTAGCGCGGCGATTTCAAAAGCGCGCGATCGTGTCGGACTTGCTGGGTCGTGAGTCGCCGACGATGACCGGCTATGAGTCGGCCGAGTGGTTTTACAGGAAGATGCCGTTGACATGTTGAAGATGGTAAGGGGGCTCGATATCGGAGCACTCTGTGAGGTGGAGGTGGTCGTGGCCCGCCCACAGTCGACTCGCGTGACAATATCTTGAGCGACGGCGACAGGTGTTCTCTCGACCTCAGTCATCTTGCTGTCTTGAGTGGCGAGGTGAATATATATGCGCGGGTTATAGCAGGCGCTGTGCTGTTGTGGATGCACAGGCTGCTGGTGTGGATGGTGCAGTGTTTCGTGCGTATGAACAATCTAACCGTTCCCGCTCCTCAGATCTACAAAGTCCCTCTTCTAAGGACAAAGTGCTGTCCTCCGAGCACAAATTCACGGCGAAAGTCAAGGTCGAGGGAGGAGGGAGGGCAAGAATGGCGCAAGCCGGATGCTCGGCGCGATCCTTCGTCCGTGGTCCGTGGTCCGTCACCGGATCGGATCGACTGATGGAGCGACGAGCGCGTGGTGTGTGGAACGTTATTGAAGCGGGGCACAAGGCAACCTGCAGCGGAAGCAGAATCGAGACAAATATGACGCGGCGGGCCGGTCGAGTAAAGTGGCGTCTGCGGGATGTCGCAAAATGAAACCGATCCGATCGCAAGTAGTCCAAGTTAACCAAAGGTGGCGGCGACGCAAATGATGATACTTCTGTTGTGGCCTGCTACTAGTAAATATGTGATGTGATGTAGTAGCAAGGAATGGGTACCTGAGGACTGGGATGGCAGCTGCTCACGCGCGCAACGCACGTCGATTCGACCTCATTTGTGAGTACAGTCATCGGCAGCTTCTCTAACACTAGTCAGCTAATGTGAGAACTATGTGAAAACCTTAGAACCTTTGGTGTACTCACAACAATGGCACACTGAATATGCAGATGGCCAAACGCATCCCAGTTAGACAAACGATGGGCCGCTGGCGAAGTCGGTCGGGTGCATCATGGCGCGCGCATCAAACTTGTGCGGTTGACCTAATGGTGCATCATGCGCCGCGTCGTAGACCGAAATATCACGTAAATGACAATAGGTCACCATCTGCATGGCCGCAGCGCCTTAATGTTCTCTATTCTTAGCGATGCGGAAGCCCTCTGGAAGTCTTCATGTGCTTCGAAATTGGTTTTGTGACGGTGAGACGAAAACCCGTGTCCAGCTCCGCCGGGCGTCTCCCTTCAATTACCCGAAGCTTCGCCGCGTCTCTGAGAAGCGTCTCGTAAGTAACCTCCCGCCGAATTAGCGTCACATCGCTCCATCACAATCAATGCATAAGCACTATGAGTAGCTGCCAACAGTATATTTACGATCCAAGGATGACGGTAGACGAGTTACGCGAACCTGGCAACCCACATGGATGACAGAGTCTGAATCTCACCATCCAGATGTCGTTGCACATTTCGGTTGCAGGAAAACATGCAGCTACTCTTGATCGGCTTCCACTGACGGCCAATGAGAAAACCTGCAAAGTATGCGCGATCTGGTTCACACATGTTGGGGAGTAGACTCATCCGGCCCTTGAGGATGGCCGACCGTGCAGTGTAAACACGGATCCATGTCTTGGGCAGCGGATTGAGTGGGGACCTGTCTGAGCTAGCCTCCGTCTCCGCGTCATAGACCAGGTCAACGAATGACGGGAACGCCCATTCGTCTGCGCCACATACCGACAGCGCGACAGCAAGACGCTCTGACACGTCTAACTTTGGGTGCAAGATTGTCTTGGCTCTGCCATGCGCGGCTGTGAAGGAGAGACGGTGTGCGACCTGTAGCACGTCAATGAGCTCCAGCTCGTTCAGCTCTGGCCATCTGAAAATATCTAAGTACAGACGAGCTCGGGCTAGGTGCAAAATACGGCATACTCCGTATAGATGACTTTAGGAGACTCGTAAACTGATCAGATGTCACCTCAGGCAGAACCATTGGTGCTTCATCTGTGCCATCCGCCGTTTTCGAGGGCATGGCGTCCTTCAGTAGATTCTCAAAGTACTCGCTACTTCTCTCCAACACGCTCTTGTGCACCTTGAACAGCGTATTTTCAGCCTGAACGATATTGATCAGACAGTTCTACCAAATCCAAGTCGTCGTAGGAACTGTATACCTGGAGAGTGAAGCTTCCATCGTAGAACCAAAACAGCTCGCTTCTAACGGTTGTCTTCTCCAGATTGCTCTCCATCACACTGTACAAAGCGAGGATGAGATCAAGGGGTGCGGGAGGTCAGGGATATCCGCGCATTTCGAATTGAGCACCGAACGCAGTTGCCTCAAGCCGCAGTTTCGCCGTTCAGGCAAGTTGCTTCCCCTCATTCCCCGTGTTTCACATATGCCATCGATTTTCCCACACGATAGATGCCTCTGATCTTACTAACTTTTGCTGCTGCTGCCACCGCTGGGGCCTTCAAGTTGCATCAACAGACCAGCAACGCCGTCGAAGTGGCTGCTCGGGAGCAAACAGGAGCCCACCTGAAATAGAATGTTTCCGTCATCTAACCAGAGCGTCGCGTGCCGTACGCGCGGTCGTGGGGGTCAAAGGAGCAGGAGAAATATCGACGCGCCATGACACTTCTGTCGATATCCGCGCGTTTGTGTCCGGCCTTGTCGCATTGCACGTGGTCCTTATCTACTTCCCCTGATACGCACCCCACGTTCGCAGCCACTGATCATGGAGGCAGCCACTCGATGTGCATCTCTCTGGATGGATGATGGGAACATTGTGCTGCAGGTGGGTGCAGTCGAAATCACGCGCGTCCGGAGTTGCCCATCCTGAAGCTCGCAGGCAGAGATGACGACGTTCAAGGTGCACCGATCTCTCATGGCCCGCGAAAGTACAGTTTTTGCCTCCATGTTCGCCACGGTCGTACCGGATCAAATCGACGGTGATGGAACTGAGGAGAAACCTCTCGTGCTGCAGCAGGTTGCAGCCCACGCATTGAAGAGCGTTCTCACAATGATCTATGCCGTGTTCGTGCTCTTCCGACCCGTACTCATGCATCAGTCTGATTTCATGTTTCAGCTGGGGAGATGACGCTATAAGCTTTAGCGACGACGAATATGTCGAGATCCTGGGTATCGCCCATAAGTTTGACTTCTCAAAGATATATCGCCATGTTCTTCAACAGCTTCCTTCACGGCTTGAAGAAAAGCCGCTGCTTCGACTACAACTGGCGCTATCTCATTGCGGGGTCGATGAGTGGGGATACCCCGCGTTCCGCGCGGTAGTCTGCGACCTGGATGCAGCTGACAAACCCAGCGACCCACTTGGAGTCGCTCTTTGGATGCGCATATATCGAGCCCGCATGGAGCTGTATCGGACATTGCACTCGGGCGACTACCGCTGCGACCGAAACAAATGTCCAACATATCACGAACGGGATGCATGCAACCTCCTCAAACAGACAGATGGGGTTGTCAATATTCTGGAAAGGGTTTCTGCTGACGACCCAAAGTGCCAAGGCAGTTTGGACATCAATCGCATTACCCGTCGTGCTTGGTTTGAATATCTTGGAACCCCGGACCCTCAGCTGACTCCTGCTCCCGACGTTTGAATTTCACGACATGTACTAAACTCGAGAAATGAGCAGCTGATTGGCAAACTGTAAATACTAATTGGTGATAACTTAGGTCTACAGCATGCAAACCTTTTGTAAATTGTCAGTTGGCTCAGATGCACTACGCTCAGATACTAAGGCATGCGAAAAACGATGGCCTTACTAACATTGAACCCAGATAGGGATGTAATTAGAGTGTATCGCAACGGGGATGACGTTTTAATAAGGTGCGATAAGTTGAACTGTTGAGCTTGAAGAGGAGGCATGGTTTGGTAACAATGGTTGCCGGCGCTCGATTCTTCCGAGTCTCCGCACACGTTCTCCTACACTCACCATAGGCTTGCCCTGTACAACGCACCGCGGTACATTCTATGTTCAAGCTGAAAAATGCAGTACGTATGGGTGTGCGTTGTGCGCCTGCGACATTTATCTTGTGCCAATTGCGGAGCGGTCGGAGCATTTTGCACAAATGGCTCTGATGGGCACACAAATTTGTTGATGAGTTGCGCGTTTTGCTTTATATTATGATTGAAAATGCCTCGACTAGCTTTCAAGATTGGTCGAGAGACGCTGTGCGCGTCCAAGCCGTGCGACGCATCGTCTTCGTGTTCGCGGTGTGTAGCCCGGACCGAATATCCGATGTGGCGCCCAACCTCGAGTGCACCTTGTCCTATGTCGCCAAATGTCGGCGAGGAACTTCCAAGTATCACGAAATTGCTATGAGTCCGCTTCTTGGATGGATTTTGACTTGTGCGTACTTCAGGACGTTCGGTTCGGTATTCATGACCAGCACCTGCTACGCAACACTAAACTCAACAGCGTCTTGCCAAAACTTAGCTGACCACCATATTGCCTTCACCTTGCGTGATTCTTTTCGACTTGGGCACTGCTTCGAGTGGGCTCGTAGACGGCTGACCGCGGTTGGCATTGGTACATGCTCTGGACGCTTATGCGTTCGCTGAGCTGTGTCTTGGTCAGCATTTGCCAAGGCTGATCGAATGGGTTGCGGGAATCGTGAACAGAATGGCCAGCATACCCAGTCGGCATGATGCAATGTCATCTGTGATTGTAGATGTAGAAGCATCATGCCGAGAGCCTCGACCCTCAAGCTGCCAGCGCTGAGCCGCGACATATCTTGCTGGTAGCTGCGGGCTCGACAAGTCCTCCTGCCGTGTACTGCTTCACGATTTATCGAGTCATCGACGCTACCGTCCTCACGACGATGATGCAATTTTCAGCGCACTGCCGCGCGTATTGCTTCCCGACGCATTCAATTCGGGAAGTACGTCGTCACAACATGCCGGCCCTTCTTGCGCAGAAACACCGGTGGATTCTCACCTAGACGCGCTCCTCTCCAAGAGAACGCTCGTCCTTTTGTGCCTCGCCATTGAAAACGAACCCCTTTGTGCTGCTTGCATGTCGGCTATTGGCCCGGCCGCCCTACAAACTCAGCCTTCATTGAATTGCTAGGTTGCTAGAGTCGCTCCATGCGCTTGGGTCTGCGGCGTCGCAGGCGATCCCGCCCTTTTGGAAGCGCCTTTGCTGTGCAGAATACAAGCCCGGGTCAGCCCAGCCCTGCTGAGAACAGATTCCAACTGCCAGAAGGCCCCACCTTCCTGCGCCTGCGGAACATCGCTCTCATCCACCCATTTCCTGCTTGATTGCGCCGTTCCGCCGGCCCCACAGCTCGCATTGTGCTCGCGCAGGCTATGGCCATCGTTTGAGCATCGTACGAACGGAGGGGGACTCGTTTCCAAGAGAGGCACGAGTGCAATGTTTGCGAGGCGGACGCTACGTAAGAGCGCATTTGCACGGGACAAATGGCAGGGATCTTGCCGGCCGTCGGGGCGCAACAAGCAAACGACCCCTTTCGTTGACGCCCGAACGAGGACCGACTACCAGGCCGAGCCGCCGCACCTCTACCTCCTGCCCTTGCGAACGGGTTTTAGTTATCGCGGGCCGCCGTTCAGAAGTACTCCACCTTATCCCGATCAATATGTCCGAGGACACACGTGCGCGGGACACTACTTCACCTCGCGATCGGCAGGGGCCTCGGGTGACTTTTGATGTGTGCGTGCGATTTCACTGCGAATAACCGGCCGGGTGCTGATGGTCCGTACGCATTTGTAGGCGAATTGTGAATGGGTTCGGGCAGTCGCGTGCGGTGAGCCCTCGCGCGGCCGCGCGCTCGGCGGCCGCCTGCACATTCAGTAGCTCATCATCACCCATCCGCAGAGGCTGGCACAGCTCCTCGACCAGCTGCCTGCGGACGTGACGAGCAGGATTTTGTCGTACATGAGCTTCGGCGAGCGCGTCACCATGTCGCATGTGTCCCGCGAATGGCGCGCCGCTGCACTCTCACGACCGGCCCTCTGGAGTACGATCCCGCCTGTAGACGACCCAGAGGTCCTAGAGACCCTACTCCTACGTGTAGAGGATAGTCTGGTCTCCGTCGAAAAGCTTGCCCTTCGCGAGCATACCATCGACAACTTCGCGGTCATCCTGTCACGACACATGGGTCACCTCCGCAGCCTCGGAATTCAACTACGTGGCATGCGTGGGGCGGGGGAAGACAACCTCGATGTTTATGCCTCTCTGTTAGATGCCTTGAGCTCACCAGCTCCAGATCTCAGAGAGTTCGCTCTCGTCGATATTGACGAGACGCTCGCGATCCCGCACCCGCTGTTTGGCGGCCACGCACCGAGGCTTCGAACGCTTGCACTGCACTGCGCCTGGCCCGGTGGTGACATTTCCCCACTCGCCGCTCTTACGGCCGTCGACGACCTCAGCATCGGGCCCGTTAGCCGCTATGGCGACTGGGATTCGCATGCGTCCTCGCAGGCTCGTGTTCGGCTGTACCTCGAGCCAATACTGGGACGCATACCGTCAATCTGGCCACACCTACGCCGACTAAGGATAGACGCCTCGGATGTTTCAGCCTTTGTAGGGCTACGCCAAGCCGGAACGTTGCCACTGCCGTCGCTCGCCGACCTAACACTACAAAGCGCTAGTCCGCAGGTCATGCTACATCAACTCCTTCGTGCCTTCTCGCATCAAAGTATCTACCGCATCTCCTTATGGCCATACGTTGGGCCGGGGGCACTAAAGGAGATGGTCGATCTCATCACAACGGCCCAACGCATAGACCGACGAAGCGATCGGCCAGAATGCCGGCCCTACCGTTTAGACCTACATTTACGACGCTACGGCTATGCAGAAGCCAGAGTAGTCGACCCAGACTGGTCCTCTCGGCTTTACTACCTGCTCGCTAAGCCCGATATTTTCGAACGCCTCTCGCGGTCGGTGTTCGAGCACATCTCGGAGCTAAACCTGCGCGGCCTGCATGAGCTCTCGAAGTCGGCACTCGGTGGAACCGACCGCATCAAGCTGTCGAAACTACGCAAACTCACGCTCATCCTGGAGCCCTCGCTCACCGTACATACCTTCATCGACCGAGGGGACGAGGCGCCAGTCCTACGCGTCCCTGACTTGCAGACGCTCTGCATCGTACACAATCAGCTACCAGACGACGAGCTCGAGGCTCCACCTGTTCGCGGCGAAGCTATAGAGGACGAGGATGAGGACGACCAGTCAATCCGCGAGCTCCCGCCCGCATTAGACGTGCTGAAGCCTTTCTTGCTGCGCAAGATTCGCTGGCACAATGGGCCACCGGCGCTGGACGAGCCCGCACGGAAGCTTGACCGACTCGAGCTACGCGGCATCGACGTGCTGGACGTGTCGCCACTGTACGCGCTGGCGTGGAAGCTCGTGCTCGCGCCACAGGACCATGTAGTGCCAGACGAGACGGCGTTCCCCTTCGACGGAACGGTCCCAGGGTGGGTGAATCCATGCGAGGGTCTGTACACGTGACACCCGGCGCTAGGACGCCGCCGCGAGGCGAGGGTGCACATACAACCATGACACGAACCCTTGAATTCAAAAGTATCTATTATAGAGTAGTTAACCCTGAGCTCAGGCACGTAACACGGAAATGACAGACCCCAGGAACCTGCCAGGTTATAATGCTTGGAGCGGCAGATTGCGAGGGGACTGTCGAGCGAGTATTACAAGCAGCCCTTCAGGTGCAGCATTGTCGCCGTCCTTCTCTGCCTTCTTAGAACACGAAGCATGCCTCTCAATCTAGTCAGCCTTGAATTTTATCTGCAGACAGATGGGTATCGAGGCAGGGCTTGACCATTAAGGTTGCAGAACGAGCAAATGCTACAAGCACCCTCCTCTGCGGAGTGCCTAGCACCTGACATTGCGCCACCTATCCATCCCATTAGGTTGGGGCGAGGGAAGCCGAGCCAAAGTTATCATTGCTCCACAATCAGGGCATGTAAACTTCATCACGTGAATGTGATGACGTGATTTATAACGTGATTTATGCCCTCGTCTGCAGCGTCAGCAGTTGAACGTCAGCGCGACGGCCGAAATCGAAGGGCCACGTCTCCAAAAACAATATGATCCGATAATAGAATAAATAGAAGCTCTATTTTAGTCCCAGTGAGACCCTCATTGACTTCGTACCACGCGATGGCTGCTCTGACCCTCCGATCGACTGTCAAGCTGTCCTCAGGTAGGCGCACTACAACCCGACTAAGGTCACCGTGAACCATGATTAGGCTTCCAGCTGCCTGTCCTTGGGCTGGGCGTGTACAAGAGCGTGGGGGATGAGGTCGTTACTGCTTGCCTTGCAGCCCTGAAGAACGGCTACCGGTATGTCTATCTCACGAAGACTCTCTTGCTTAACTTCATGTTATAGTCACATCGATACTGCTACGGCCTATAAAAACGAGCAAGAAGTTAGCGAGGCCATCCGCCGGAGCGATGTTTCACGCAGTGATATTTTCATCAGTGGGTCGTTTCAGACCGTTATACAGCGATGAAATCTTATTTATTGATAGCAAGCAAGATTAACTCACCATATCAGGGTTTCGCTGAAACACTCACAGCCGTCGAGACCTCGCTGGGCAAGCTAGGCACCGACTACATCGATCTGTACCTCGTGCACGATCCTGTATCGGGCAGGCAAATGCGCCTAGATACATATCGAGCACTCATTAAGAAGCGCGATGAGGGCAAGCTGCGCAGCATCGGCGTCAGCAACTTCAACGTGCGACATCTTGAGGAGATTATCGAAGCTGGGCTCGAGCTTCCGACAGTCAACCAGCTCGAAGTTCACCCGTTCTGCCAGCAGCGCGAAATCATTCTGTGGTGTACCGCCCGCGGAATTGTCATCGAGGCATACTGCCCCGTGATGAGGATGGCGGCGGGTATGATCGACCATCCAGTTCTCGTAAATATTGCGCAGAAGGTAGAAACTGCCGTTCGAAAACTTCAATCAGGCTAATTATCAGCATATGTAGCTTTATCGACAGCCTACTCAGGTTGCCATCCGATGGGGAATACAGAAGGGATATGTGCTGCTACCCAAAAGCACAAGGGAGCAGCGAATCATCGAAACGCCGACGTGTTCTCGTTCAGTATCCCTGATGACGAGGTCGCGGTTCTGAATGAACTCGATCGGGGTGCTCAAGGAGCTATTTCCTGGAATCCTGTAAACTCAGATTGATCTGTTGGAAGCAATAAACCTGAACATGCGCAGCTACCACGACGTCGGCTAGTCCACACGGCGAGTTTGACGGGCGTATTAAATATCGTTACGCCGTGTCTATTTCCGCGAGGCTCACGTGATGAGAAGAGGGGGGGAGCGTTGCTATCATGACATGATCACCCTGGGTGGAAATGAAAAACAGCGGAGCCGGGGCAGCCGAGAACGCGTTTTGTTCTGCAATCTCGCGAGTGTTGCAGCGACTTTACTGCGCGCACCCTCTCAACCATTCCAAAACAATGTCAAGACATTCAGATTGAGCGTACACTCTAGTGTTACCCGCGCGCCAATGCGGCACGGCGAAAATGTTGCCTTCACGCTGGGCGTGTTGTCCACCGCCAGGGTAAGTAAAACCAGCGCAAGATTATCAACGGCACAAGCGGCACGTGGGTGTCATGTCTTTATCCATCTCCATGCGCGTCGCTTACAGTCTGCCTTGTCGACGACCACCTTGCAGAGTGCCTGCGATATCTAGTGATGACACGACCTGAGCGCGGTTGAGATAACAGTACAGCACTTGGATAATGCGCTCAACGTTTTAATAAGGATGTCATATAGACTGCGCCTCTGGTAAAGCATGCTGATTAGGCGAATGGGTGGTGGTGCGTATTTTCCTGCCGTCCTACGCTCAGTTCTATCATTTGTGATACTTGGTACCTAATTACTTATCATCACCCCTCTCGTTTGATCCTATCTCCTCCTACGCTTGATTCCGGGGATGTGGCCATAGTTCGCTTCCGTGATTATTGGTGTCACTTGTGTCGCCGCCTCTCAGCGAGGGTGTATCCTTTATGACGCTACCCAGCAGCGTCATATTAAATGCACCCACCGCTAAAATTCACTCTCCACGACGTGTTCCCTAGAGATATCAGATTGAACGCATGCACTTCCGGGTTGTGCACTTCATCACGTTACCTGATGGTCTGCGCCCCCCTTCCCCGAGCTCCATACGCCTCGGAGGTTGCTTGCCTTCACTTCCGCTAGCTCTCACTTCCGCACGCCTTATTGACATCGGCTCATCACACTATTCGAACATTCTGCTCCTGACTTCTCAGTGGTTTTTTCTATGCGCGGACAGGTATCACAGTCCATCCGGGCTCCCCGAAGTAGACGATATACGCTCCGCTGCTTTCAAGTCGCTCCACGGGCACTTGAAATGATGGGTAGGGTGAAAGCCCAGTCCGCTGCCCGCAACACACGTGCTCTCATACGCCCACTTCCGCCGTGCCCAATCACATTGCATTTCGGACGCCGAATGTGCAGCCTCCGGGCACGGATGTATGGAAGCCGCCTGTCCGCCAGCGACGAGTTATTCTAGCGTGCATCAGGTGACTCTGTACCCGGCGAGTCCTAGGGATGCCCGCGGAGTCCGAGGTACGTCATTTCCACCATCCTTAACATGAACTTGACGGAAATCTTCACAGAGAACATCTCATTACCAGCGCCCGCGATCTCAGATGTACAGCATGAGGCCATGCGTGGGATGCGCGAAATTATCTCTACGAGCTCGCGAGAAGCCTTCTGTAAACACTAGAAGCAATGCGGCTGACAGCCGTCCTCGCCCCGCCATTCACTTCCACGAGACAATATAATGCGCGCGTAGAAAACACTCACAAGCCCAGCTTTCAAATCTGCTCAACACGACTCCGTATCAGTACACTTGACTCAGTGAAGAACCGACATGGGCCAAGCTCTGAGCGTCGACACCGGGGTGGCGCTTCTTCTATCTCTTGGCGCGCTCGGCCTGATCGCATTGCTCACACGCGAGAATCATGGGAACGTACGCACATTGTCGCGAGCCCACGTGAAACCAGGTTTGCTCAGTTCTTCTTACAGGTTCCCACTATCGGCGTTGGCTCTGGCCTGCTCGCTGTCAACCGCGCAAGCACCGAGTCCGTCACGAAGATCAACGAATGGATCTTTGAAGGCTATCGTAAGGTAATATTTTAACCATTTGTTCGTGCAAGCCCTTAATACGCTCTGTCCTTTCGTGCAGTACAAGGCAGGGGTCTTTAAAGTTCGCATCTTCCGCAGTTGGAACTACATTGTCTCGTCGGTGCGCACCAAGCCTCATTACTTGCTTCGAACGATTTGTTCACCCTCTATAGTCCAGGCACGTCGATGAGCTACGCAAGGCGCCTGACGACACGCTCTCGTTCAGTCAAGCTGTCAACGAGGTTGGTTTAGTTATCATATCTCGCAGCATTCGATCTCATCACTTTCGCCTATTCTCACAGACGATGGAGGCTCAGTACACAATGGGAAAACACTTCATTGTTGAGGGTATCCTGCTCACCAAACTCGTCAAGGCTCGTCTCACGCGTAGCCTCGCTGGGCTTTTCCCCGTTGTGACCGATGAAATTGCCGCGGCATTCACTGATGAGATCACGTCCAAGCTTAACGGGAATGGTGCGTTCTGCTACTTAAAATGCAGTCACCGAAGATCACTGACGGCTGGTCTGCAGAGTGGCATGGGATGACCATCGTCCCCCAGTTGATGCGTGTCGTATGCCGCACGAGTAACAGGATCTTTGTGGGGTTGCCCTTATGTAAGTTCCACCCATGTTGTCCCGGCCGCGCCGTCACCTATATGCCAATCTTCATTTCGACAGGCCGCGACAAGGACTACGTCTCCCTCAACGTGCAGTACACCATCGATCTGTTCAATAGCGCACAGACTATCCGCCGCTGGCCCAGGTTCCTCAAGCCGTACGCTTCTCATATATCTTCTGACGTTCTGTAAGGCTGACAAGGGCATGAACCAGATTCGTTGGCCGTTACCTCACACCACTACCACATACCATGCAGCTTGCGCGCAAGGCCATGTCGGAAGAGCTCGAGCGCCGCAAGCGGGAAACTGAAGAGCATGGTCAAGGTGAAGAATGGGACGGCAAGCCGGTGCGCAGTTCACATTTTTGTGCTTGGTGTGCCGCGGCTGATCCCCCATCTTTCTCATAGAATGATTTCCTTCAATGGATTCTGGATGCCGGTGACGCCAATGATCTCGAGACCGAAGTCCTCATGCGGTCGCTGCTGCGTCTCAACTTTGCCGCAATACATACACCCCCCCTCGTAAGTCACATTTGCTGTGAAGTAGATAAGCTCTGACGCCAGCTGTGCAGAGCTTCACATTCGCACTGTACCACGTTGCCGCCGAACCAGAGAAGTATCAGGAGTTCTCAGACAGGAGGCGCATGAGATATTGAGCAAACACGGCTGGACCAAGACCGCAATGGAGAACATGCACAAGACGGACAGCATCCTCCGCGAGTCGCAGCGGTTTCATGGCCTTGGGTCTCGTGCGTCTCGTCCGTTCCATTTCGTCCAAAGACTTATGCTTCTATGTGCGACCACACAGTTTCCATGACCCGTAAAGCCATGCAAGACTTCACCTCAGCGACGGCACACACTTGCGCAAAGGTGACATGCTCAGCGTCGCGTCACGCCCGGTCCATCTTGATGACAGCGTGTACCCGTCAGC
>JAGTJP010000348.1:0-20049 GCA_020744175.1 Auriculariales sp. MPI-PUGE-AT-0066
CGATTCGTCCTTTGCCTCACATCTGAACTCATTTCACTAGACTGAAGGCGTGGGCTAGTGCACTCCCGGGACGGCGCCATCAAAATTATCAGCGGACGCCACGATATAACACGCGACTTCACAGAGGTTTCACTCAATCAAAGAACGCCCAGCTCGACTCGCGTGCGATCGCTGTTACATTAGGCCGTCCGTGGTCTTTCCGACTGACGAACCCATTCACGACGGCGTTCAAAGCACGCCCTCAACGCGCAGGACGTTCTACCAACTGTACTGCATGAATATGTTGAGCTTTGTATCTAGCGTCGACATTGGACTGACTCCGCTATGCGGAACCTGGGGTATTTAGGCTTCAGAGAAACTGGTACTCGAATGCACGCCAGGGGCAGTTGCTGTCATTCCATCTCGAACTCGTCCGCCCCCCCCCCATGCTGGTATCCCTTCCCGATCCTGCTCCCTTTTACGGTATGCAATTCTACATATTGCATCTTAGTTTTGGTTCATTCGGCAGAAACTTTCTCGGCCGGACCGTCCCCTTCGATCTTTCCGTTCGCTTGCCTGCGCATGCCCCGACTCTATCATCGTCCCGACCCTCGTTATTCAACTTGCCTCCTTTCGTCGAAACTATCGTATCCCGCCATTTCACCTGTGGATTCTGGCCTGTATCGCTCTCCCTCTTTGAATATCCTTTTGCTGCATGAAACCGTGCCCTTCCGCTCCTGACCTTGGTCCCCGCTCGCTCTATATTAGCTCGCACGAGACCTCGATAGCTTTGTAGGGACCATCATGTTTGTCACCGGCTCATCATGTAGCTCACCCAAGTGTCAATCGATGTGAACGCATGTCCATTTTTGACTGTCCCGCCGTTAACGGCTCGAGTCCAAGGCACGAAGCAAACTCATCGCCAGTACTCCCAATATCATCAAAAACATCGGCCGATCGCCATTCCCGACGAATGGGGCCGTGCCTTTGCAATTCGGGGCGCTGCAATGCGTATCAGCCGCGTATATGAAATGATTTGGGGAAAGGGTTCGCTCCGGTCCAAACCGCAGCAGACTTTGCCTTCTCCACGTCTCGCTCTCCACCTCCACCCATGATGGCCTCCGCCCCAGATACAGGCACCAGCGCACACTCAACTGATGCGCCCCTTCCAGAATCCGTGCAAGCTTTGAGGACGTCTGTCAGAGCACTGTCCGCATCAGTCGAGGTATTGTAGTCGCGCGTGTGCACTAGTCTCGATCACGGGGCTCATGATTGTGCTCATCTATAGATCCTCTTGGACCGGAAGACGACCATGGCCGACACCAAGAGAGCATAAAGCAAATTGTCGACTCTGGCGACAGGATTGTGACGGCCGTCGTTGGCTCGTGTCCGCAACTAGCTACGGGACACGTTCCAATCATTGCGAACTCTTTGATCACAGTGACACAAGAGTATGTGTCCTCACTCGTTACTGCCAATACTGACCGCTAGTGGTTAGGATGGTCGACGAATGGACTAGGTTCATGGGAGAACGTGCGATAAAGACACCGTTCAAGAGGTTTATTCTCATGAACAGCACCAATTCATACCTCGCCTCGTTCAGAGACGCGATAACCGTGATCGAGAACCTGTTCAAGGTTTGCAATGCTCAGACGAGCAGTTTCGGCGTTGATGGTGCCGCAGATCGAAAACGGCATCGCACGAGCCATCTTGGACCCTGAAGGATGTTTCAACCTGCGCTTCGCACAGCCTGCATCTGCAGTAAGTTTTTCAGCTTTCGATTTACTTGACTCACGCATGCAGGACTTGTTCGTGTCTCACACGTTCCATGACGGTTCTCATTGTCTCATATCCTTGTAGACCACGACTGTCCAGAGGTCTGGCTGCCTATGAAGGCCTAAAGTTGTCGTTCAGGGCATGGCCAATATGACCGACGGCGCACCCTGGCCCTGGAAAGCCATCCCTCAAACACTACTTCAGTTTACCGCTATGGTCGAGGTTAGTTGCCGGTCATTTTGGGGAGCAGTCGTTCATATGTCATTCTCTTGAAAGCGCTCGCTCGACAACCCAAAAAGATACAGGATCTCTCGGACAAGATAGGCTGGCGGATCGCGCTTCTCTTGAATATCTCTGAGAAGCACGGCCGCAGCGACGACCAACTAGAGCGTTGCGTGGAAACATTTCTTTGGTATGCCGGTAATCGGTTTCCCTAGTCTTGTGACTCAACGCACTGTCAGCGATGCACAAGCGTATCATCATCCGTTTGCGCATCATTGAGAAAGTCCATCCCGCAAAGGCATTCCCGCTCACCGAGTACATCAGCAAGATCATCGACGATGAAGCATCGAAATGCAGGAAGCTCATAAAAAGCTCGAGGTGGGACAGTTCGAATTGTACAATGATTGTGAGACCTGATAGATTCCCGCAGTCGCAATTTTTGGTTAAAACCACATTCACTGTGATGTCCATTGCAGAGGGCGTAGTCATCAAGTCGAGAAGACAGTTAATGCGAGATTCGGGATGGAGTTCGCGTCCTTGCTCGAACTCATGCGATGGAGGCGACGCATCACGTGTAGGTTGTCCGATGATCGCCTTCCATCTCAGCTGACTCATCTGATTTCTTAGCCACGCTCCTGCAAGACTTCCTGGACGGCCCGAAGTTCTCAACGGTCGAACTGACGAGGTGAACGAGCATGTAGAACTGCTTTGTGGCTGCGATCCCGAGGGAATTGCCATCATTGGCCCGGGCGGCATCGGAAAGACATCACTCGCCAGAGCGTTGCTTCACCACAGGCGTGTCGTGGCCGCATTCAAAGACCTTCGGTTCTTCGTCTCTGTGGAAGGCGTCATTGATATGGAGTCGGCGGCCGTCCGGTTGGCGAACGCATTGGGACTACCACCCTCCAAGGAGCCACTCGAAACGGCGATTTCGTATCTGCACAAGCAAGCGCCCAATCGTGTTCTACTCGTCATTGATAACTTCGAAACCCTCTGGTTCCACGACGATCGAGCGGCTGAAACTGACACAGTCGACCTTTTTCAGCGTCTGCAAACCGTACCGTCGCTCACATTGATTGTTACCTGTCGCAGCGGCATCAGTCCAAACGGGGTGAGCTGGTCGACGGCGAGACTGCAACCCATCGCACTGAGTGCGGCGCATGCCACATTCGTGCATATTGCGGAGCTTTTGCTGGTGCGGCCGAGGAAAGAAGCTTGAGCGAGCTGCTCCGCGCAGTGGACTGCGTACCCCTGGCCGTGACACTCCTAGCTCGACTCGCCAAAGTGCCTGGTAATCCACCGTCATCGCTCCTCCAGCGCTGGCATAGCGAGCACACGAAATTGGCCAAGACATCGGATCGTGACCGCGAGTCTAGCGTCGAGGTTTCAATACAAGTTTCTCTCGATCTATTGGCTGGGACGAGCGCAGGCAAGGAGGCAGCACAGCTATTGATTGTGTGCGCTCACCTACCTGATGGACTACGACCGACGGTTTTTGAACAAATGGCCGACTCCATCAGCAATATATCGAGGCCAGGAACCTGTTGCTGACATTCGCGTTGGTGTCACTGGGCGGAGCTGGTGAGCTGATCATGCTCAGTCCGGTTCGACACTTCGTTCTCTCCCAATCTGCCGCCACCGGCGCTGATTACTCGGTGAACACTCATTTGGCCGCTTTACGGACGATATATTTCCGTATCGCAGCAACAGCACCACAGGAGCATTCGGAAGACTTCACGTCTCGAGTGTCGGCATTTGCCCCTGAGTATGGCAATCTCAGCTCTTACCTCCTACACTTGATTCGTACCGAAGAGCCTTCGCAAGACCTATTTGACGCCGTAAATGCTGCGGCCAACTATTCATACTGGACGAATCCATCGACGGCGCTCCTCGACGCTTTCCGCCTCGACTTGAGGGCCATAGTCATTGGTTAGCCGACTGCTTGGCGTCGATTGGGCGGATTCGTCTCAAACGCTGCGAGTATGCCTTGTGCATGGAATCTCTGATCCAGGCTCGAGTTCTATACGAAGAGCTCGGCGATGTGGACGCTCAAATCTGGTGTGCATGTTTCTTGCTCAATCACTGGATGCTTGCGGTCGTTCTGAGGACGCTGAGCAAGAACTGTTGGCAGCGCAGGCACTTCTGTCAAAAAGTGAACGCTCACCCTATACATCCCTCGTCCATAGGGAGCTTGGGAGGATTTACTTTGGCCCGCAAAGAGTATGAAGCTGCAACCGACCATTATGTCACCGCAAGGATGAATGTTTGCGCACTGGACAGCGCCTCTATGCTGCACAGTGTAGCCAACGGCTCGGATGATCGCCAGTCCGGCAGGGCAGACTTCCAGCAGCGGAACTCGAAATTCAACTTGCGCTTTCCGAGTTCGAGGCACTTGGCAACCTCTTCGGACCGCTCAGTGTTTCACTAACCTAGGGGAAATTAAGTATCTGCAGAGCGACTTGAATCTGCGGCGACACTTTTCGCCCGTGCGGAAGTCACTCTCGCATCTATGGGAGCCCCTCACAGTCTCGCGCACTGCCATTGTAGGCTGGGTGAGGTTTATCGCGACCAGGGCAGAAAGAAGGACGCGTTGGTCAAGTTCGATGCAGCACACATCCTATGGGAAAGCATCGACACGAAAGAACCAGGACTGATGCGGAATACTGCAGTCAGGAGATAGCCAAATTGAAGGCTTGACCGATTTCTCATACTGCTACGGGATAATGTCCGGCCACTGTACCTAGTCATACTCGATTGTCCGCTCGACTGATTTTTGCACTGATATATGAGCAGCTTATTCTGAGATCTGTACCATTGTAGCACTGTGCGCGGCGGTGACTATTTATTCTCTTGTGAGGTGTATTCGTGCCTGAGGCGTTCGCCAGTTCTGATGTGGAGGTCGTTCGATGAGACTACGGGTGACAATGAGTCATTAGGAACCACTGCGATATCAGGAGTATGAGAACCCCCACCCTCCCCCGCGGACCATAGCTCAAACCTGGAACCACATTGTAATAAAGCTATCTAGGCGATTCTATGGGCAAATTCGCTATGCCAAGGGTACACCTACTCCTGCGCCATCACCTATTTCAGAGAGCGGCTCCATTTGGACCACTCTAGCCAAATATGAAAGGGCATGCAGAGTTGAGGGCTGATCTGGCGATCACAGCAAATGATCTCCGTGTGCTCTGTTGGCGTGGCCGCAGCAAGCGAGCTCCCCTCCCGGCCGTTTGTTCCTGACACTGCATTCCCATAGTTCAAACAAAAATTACAGTTTGGGCATCCCTGAGAATGCTTACAATGACGTTCCATGAAGTGACGTACGCAAGCATTGGGCAGAGGCGAGTTGTAGGGCGCACGATAGGGCGTTGCGATGCAGGCACGCCGCTTCAACGCGGCCTCTGTTTCCTTGTACGGCGCGGCCAGGTCGTGCTGCGTGCTGCGACCCAAACTGACGATGACCCTTGTCACTTGCTAAACTTGACCCTTGATCATACCCGGACAACTCGGGATGACAGGCGTCATGTTGATTTTTGGCTGCGCGCGCTCGGATTGGGACGTCGATCCTCGTTCTCGGGTCGAAGCTATCCGCAAACAATATTCGCCGCGTACTGCGCAGTCAGCTCATGGACGGACATCACAACGTATTTGTGTTGATGTACCGGTGAATTGGCAGTCACTAACGGAGGTCTTGCTTCGCGCTTGCGATATAGGGATGCGGATTTGAGCTTGGCGGGCGCGACGGCGTAAATAGCGCGTGGTCGTCAAGATCGCTGGTGTGACAGCTCGGGGTAACGCCAGGAGTGCAGCGCAGGGTGCGGGCAGGTATGTCCGATCTCCATGCGTCCTCCGCCACGCAAGAAAGAAAGAATGTAGCATTTGAAAGCTAAGACTCCTCGTGTACGGCGACCACAGCCAGGCCGGAGAGTGGGTGGGACACAGGACACAGGGTAGGGTGTTGCACGGTGTTGCTGTGGTGATGGCAACTGCCGCGTTGCAAGGGCAGCGATCAAAGTCGCAGGCTCCGCACGTCTCGCCGTTATAAGGAGGACGGCTCTGGCCGCGACTTGTTGCTTTTGCCCCCAAGCCGCAGGTTCAGGTCCAGCACCGTGCACGCCGTTCTCTCTCTCTCTCTCCTTCTCTTCAGAAACTTGTTTCTCTTCGTTTTCACCCGGGTCTGCTGAGCATTCCTGCTTGATTCCATCACCCAAATCAATCCTTGAAGGACGCAGCCTTTTTCAATTAACATCACTCGTACTACCCAACCCTCGCTTTTCATACACACACATTCCAAAGATGCATAGCTTCACTTTCGCCGCTCTCTACGCTTTCGTCGTTCTTGCCGCCCCCGCTCTTGCCGGCGAGGTGCGTCTTGCTCCACGTTTTGCACCGCTCATCAGGGATGGCTAACAACCCGTTGTTGCTACAGCGCATCTACCCCCGCAGCACCGCTCTGCACAAGCGCCAAAACGCACAGGACTCGCTGACGCTGCTCGATGAGCTCGTGCAGCCGGCCTCGGCGCGCACTGGCCAGGAGGACCCCACCGCCGGCCAGGTCGACTCGGCGACGTCCAAGAACAACTTGTACGTTTGAAACGCCAAACCCTAATCCTATTATTGGATCGCTAACACGCTTTATTCAGCATCAACTTTTGCGCGCAGTTCCCCGATGTCGCGTTGACGAACGGCGAGCAGATCCAAGAGGGCTCATGTAACGGTATCCCGCTCGGCCGCATCCCGCCCAAGAACAAGACACCGTCCGCCATGATCCAGTTCCCAGTGAACAACGGTGAAGTGCCCAGCGGGCAGGACATCACCTTCCGCATCAAGACGAACAACTTGCAGACTGGCTCGTTCACCAACGCCCAGCTGACATACTACGCCGCGCCTGTCTCGCTAAACAACCAGGATATCGTCATCGGCCACTCGCACATCACTTGCCAGCTGCTGCCAGACCTCAACACCGTCGGTATCCTCGACACCGAGAAGTTCGCCTTTTTCAAGGGCTTGAACGACCCGGCGGACGGCAACGGCGAGCTCGTGGCCACCGCTGCGGGCGGTCTTGCACCCGGCCCGTACCGCTGCTGCACGATCAACTCGGGCTCGAACCATTTGCCCGTCGTACCTGCGTTCGCGCAGCGCGGCAACGTCGATGACTGTGTTCGTTTCACGGTTACCGACAACGGTGGTGGCAACAACAACAACGCCGCTGCTGGGAACACCAACGCGGGCAATGCCAACGCAGGCAATGCCAACGCCGGAAACGCTAACGCTGGTAACGCCAACGCCGGAAACGCCAACGCAGGCAACGCCAATGCGGGTAACGCCAACGCGGGTAACGCAAACGCAGGCAACGCCAACGCCGGTAATGCCAACGCAGGCAACGCGAACGCAGGAAACGCCAACGCCAACACGGGTACCGGACGCGGCCAAGGACGCAACCGTGGCCAGGGCCGCAACCGCAACCAGGGCCAGAAGCGGTCCAACATGCCCAAGGACCAGGGCCGCCGCTCGTTCTCCACCAGCGGCCGCTCGCGCATCGCACGCGCGTAACCCGCTTCCCTGTCCCCCGTGGTTCCCGTCCCCGTCTCGTTGATGACCTGCCCACTGCTGCACTCCTAAGTTACTCTGCATCTCGCTCATCCCCCGTGTATCGTGTGTGTTTTTTTTAACATCCCAAGCTCCACAAGTCCGAGTCTGATGAGAGGCGACCGCTCTTTTCTGGGCTGATGGTTTCATTACATCCATTCATTTTTTACGTAGAGATTTCCACCGCTGTTTCTGGAGAGAAAATAAAGAAACCAGGCTTTGCATGTGGTCCGTGACCACCACTCAAAAACTCTCATCGTCCTCCCCCGCGCCTGAGTCTGATGTGTGACGGTGAATAATGGGTTATCAATGAGAAGATGTTGGACACGGGCTTCTCGGACGGCTGGTCTGCAAAGCCCCCTTGCGAGTCTCATCACCGCAGGGCTAAACTTACCAAGTTGTTGCTAATCTTATACCAAAGACCAAAGACGCGGCGCGCAGTTTTAAAATAGAAGCTGAATCGGAGAATCTGTTCGGGCGGGCAGGTAAGGAGATGGGTGGATGGGTCGGTCTGGACTCGCAAGTGTACCTGTGTGGGTTTTGATGCTGCTGCATGACCAGCTACTACTACTTCCGTACATGTTGGAGCGTGATGAAAGATGGGAACGATCAGTAGGTGATGTTGGTGCTTCAGCCGCTTTAGCGAGTGGTCATTTTCGTGTATGTCAGACTGGTCACGGGCAACGGTGAAAGCTCTTGTCCACTTGCCCCTGCTCGTGTGAATATAAAGCTTTAAGAACTCTCTGTTCATATCTCAGTAGATTTAGCGCAAATTTGAACAGTGGAAGTTCTGGAATGCTACCCAACTGTCATGCATCTCGAAGTGACTTCACTCTTGACATACCTGCTTTCCGACTATCTCAGACACGAAGATCAGACAGGTCACGTTCGCTTGCAGTTTCACATCTTCCAAATGATTCTGTCGCGGTCCCTGCAGTCGTGCCACTGGCAGAGCACGAACAACTTTCTTCAATCGCCTCCAGCCATAATTTGTATATGATCCGTCAACCGGCTATGACTTCCCCCTTGATGAGTAATTTCAGGTCCAGCAGCCGGAGGGATAGTCCCGGGATCGAGTTAGCGTTTGTAGTGTGTCTCCTCAAACTTCACTCGTCACAGTGAGTGGACCCGAAACCATCGGAAGTCTCTGGTAGCTTTGATACTCGTAACCTTAGGAGCGGAACTCCGGGCGAGTCAGGAGCTCGAGCTCTAATATGATTGGATGCTGGTGACGTTTTGAAACGAATGCAGCAAGACGGGCGAACTTCTCAAGCACACACCACACCTCCACAAGAGAATAAATAGTCACCGCCGTGCACAGTGCTAGTAGAGTCCAGATATTGGAGTAAGTGGTTCATACATCACTGAAAAACCATAGAGCAGGCGATCAGGGTATTAGGTGCAATGGCCGGAACACTAATGCCGTAGCAGAGTGAGAAATAGGTCAGGCCTTCAGTTTGGCTATCTCTTGACTGCATTCTTGCGCACAGGTTCTTGTATATGTCGAGTCGATGCTTTCGTATATGATGCGTGCTGCCTCGAACTTCTCCATCACATCCTTCTTTCTGCCTTGGTCGCGATAGACTATACCCAGCCACTGAAGGCAGTAGGCGAGAATGACATGTTGTCCCACAAGAGCGAGTGTGACTTCCGCACGGCCTAAAAGTGTCGCCGCGGATTCCAAGTTGCCTTGCAGATACCGGATTTTACCCAGGTGAATGAGACACTGACCGGCTCCGAGGGGTTCGCCAAGTGCCTCGAATTCGGAAAGCGCAAATTGAATGTCGAGTTCCGCTGCTGGAAGTCTGCCTTGCTGGAGAGCGATCTGTCCGAGTTGTCGGCTACACTGCGCAGCATAGAGACGCTGTCCACTGCGCAAATATTCATTTTATGTAATGGTTGATTGCAGCTTCATACTCCTTGCGGTCGAAGTAGATCATTCCAAGGTCCCTATGAATGAGGCCTTTCCAGCGCGTGCCTTCACTTTTTGACAGAAGAGCCTGTGCAGCCAATAGTTCTTGCTCAGCATCCTCCAAACGACCGGAGTAGTGCAGTGATTGACCAAGCATACATTTACACCCGATTTGAGCGTCCACATCACCCAGCTCTTCGTATAAGTCTTGAGCCTGGATTAGAGGTTCCGCGCTCAGGGCATACTTGCAGAGTTTGATATTGACCCGGCCAATGCCTTCCAAGCATCTGGCTAACCAACGAGTGTGGCCCTCAAGTCGAGGACGGAGAGCGTCAAGGAGTGGCGTTGACGGGTTGGTCCAGTATGAATAGTTGGCCGTAGCAGATACGGCGTCAACTAGGTCTTGCGAAGGCTCATCGCTACGGATCAGGTGCAAGAGATAAGAGCTGAGATTGCCGTATTCTGGAGCAAATGCCGCCACTCGAGACGAGAAGTCTTCCGACGGTTCCTGTGGTGCTGTTGCTGCGATACGGAGATATATCTTGCGTAAAGCGACCAAATGAGAGCTTGATGACCGACCAGCCTGAGTGCTCGTTGCGGAATATCGAGAGAGAACAAAGTGTCGAACGGGACTGAGCATGATCAGCTCACCGTCGCGGCCGAGGGACACCAACGCGAACGTTAACAACAGGTCCTTTGCTCCCGAGATGTTCTTGAAGGAGTCGGTCATCTGTTCGAACACCTCCGGTCGTAGTCCATCGGGCAGAAGAGCGCACACGAACAGCAGCTGTTCTGCTTCCGCATCGGTACCCGTGGATGCGAGCAAATCCAGCGAAACCTGTATTGACACTTCCACGTTGAACTCGCGACCTCGATCCGACGTTTTGGCCATCATCTTTGTGTGCTCGCGGTGCCATTGTTTCAGTAGCGAGGATGGAGATTTGCCCGGTAGCTTGGCGAGTCGAGCGAGAAGGGTCACAGCTAATGGCACGCAGTCGACCGCTTGGAGAAGATCATTCAAGCTGACCTCCTCCGCCGTGGTTCCTGGCGACCATGATAGCTTAACAAATGTGTCATGTGCCGCCTCGAGGGAAATGGGTCGCAGCTCGGCAGAGCTCTCGTTTGACCAAATGATTCCGTCAGGAGTAGTGCCGCCGCGACATGTTACGACAAGAGCGAGCGATGTGATATCCTTAAGACGCTGAAAAAGCTGGACTGTGCCAGCCTGGGCGGAAGCATCTTTGGAGAACCAGAGCGTCTCCAGGTTGTCGATGACCAGTAGCACGCGGGGTAACGACATGAGGTAGGAGATGGATGCTGAAAGCGGATCTGTCGGATGCTGCAGTCCCAGCTGTTTCGCTAGCTGAGCGATCGCTCCTTCCATATCGATCACACCCTCCACAGAAACAAAGAAGCGATGATCGCCGAAGATGGCGATAACTTCTTGTTGTAAAGCAAAGCCCTCGCGAGAGATGTCTTGCCGATACCGCCGGGGCCAATTATCACGATTCGTGCTGGATCTGCGCCGCAGAGAAGTGCCATGTATCTCTCTAGGTCTCTTGTTCGACCGTTCAGGACTTCAGGACGTCCGGGGAGCCTCGCAAGAACATTACTAGGAAATATGCAGAAGTTAGCTGCGATGCAACGCGAGTATTCGGCCACTTACACATGATGCGTAGCCTCGACGCTGCGACCCTCGAGTAAGGCGCGAACTCCATCTCGAGTCTCAGTCACCATTTCGTGTGTTCTCTTAATAGTCGCTTGAACAGCTGCAATGCCGCCCGCGATGGATGTGACAGTGAATGTAGTTCTGACTGCAAACTGCAACTGGAGGTGCACGCCTGTCAGAAGTCCCATACATCATACAAATTACAATGCGGTACCTCGAGGTCATTTTGAGCGGTCTGCATTCTCATTGCTTCATCTTCGATGATCTTGGTTATACGCATTGTGAGCGGAAACCCCTTCGCCGGATGGACGCTCTTAACAATGCGAAGACGAATAATGATGCGCTGCGTGTCGCTTGGAAAAAATGTTGAATGTTGAGCGCACGAAATAGAATAATAGCATACCATAGGAATTCTTCCACGTAACGCTCCAATTCGTCGTCACTTCGGCCTCGCTTCTCACAAATGTTCAGAAGGAGTGCAATCCGCCGGCATATCTTATCTGAAAGATCCTGGATTTTCGTCTGGTTTTCCAGCGAATGCTACGAGAAGAGCAATTTGTTGATGAGCGAGTTAACGGAATCGGAAACGAACCTCGATCATGGACGTGAATTGCAAGATTGTCTGTGGGATTGCTGTCCACGGCCAGTCCGCAGCGTCGCTCATATTGGCCATTCCCTGAACAACAACTTTGAGGCCTTCATAGACAGCCAGACCCTTCGACAGTCGGGGTCTGCAAGGACATGAGTCTGCGAGAATCGTCACAGAACCAGCGAAACACGAACAAGTCCTGCATGCATGAGCGACGTAAATTGAAAGCTAACAAACCTACCTCAGATGCAGGCTTTGCGGAACGGAGGTTAAAGCATTCGGCAGGATCCAAGATGGCTTGCGCGATGTGGTTCTTGATCTGCGACGCAGTTAGCACATCTAATCGTCAGCATTCGCATGACAAACCTGGAACATCGTCTCGATCACGATTATTGCGTCTCGAAAAGATGCGAGATATGCATTGGTGTTGAGCATGAGGAGAAACCTCTTGAACGGTGGCTCTATTGCGCGGTCTCCCATGAGTCTCGTCCATTCATCCACCATCCTGACCACTGTCCATTAGTATTGGTAATACAGTGTGAGAAACATACTCGTGTGTCACTCTGATCAAAGAATTTGCAACGATAGGAAGGTGTCCCGGCTGTAGTTGCTGACATGAGGCAACGACGGCGGTCACAATTCTATCACCCGAGTCGACAATCTGCTTCATGCTCTTCTTCGTATTGGGCATGGTCATCTTTCTCTCTAAGAGTATCTAGAGATAAGCACCAGCATGAGCACCGCCATCGAGACTCGTTACAGCGCGCGACTACAATACCTCGACCGATGCAGACAGTGCTCTTATAGAAGTCTTTAAAGCCTCCGCTGCTTTGGGCAGGGGCAGATCAGCGGAGTGCGCACTAGGGCCTGTATCCGAGGGAGAGGCCATCATGGGTAGAGGAGAGGACGAGACGTGGAATAGGCACAGGCCACTGCGGTTTGAAACGGCCTTCTAGCGAACGGCTAAATCATGGTCAGTGCCAGAGGCGTGATTCGTCACCAGGACGCTTCGAAGAGGAAGCAGGTCGGCGCGAACCCTTTCCCCCTGATTCATTTCCGTACGCGGGTGATACACATAGCAGCGCCCCCGGAAGTGCAAAGGCGCGGTGTCAGTCGTCAGAAGTGGCGACCGACTGATGGTTTGACGACGCTCGGAGTATTAGCCATGGCTTCGTTGCTTCGTGACGTAGTATTGGATGCACGAATGGCGAGACTGTTGAATAATGTTCGACATCGATTGACGCGCGCGTGAGCTACAAGATGAGTAAAATACGATGGTCCCTCCAAAGCTGTCGAGGTCTGGTGCGAGCTACTACAGAGTGGGTGTCTTGCTCAAGCGAGATGGACGGACGGACATCAGGTTCATAAGCATGGCGCAAGGCTCCCTGCAGCACAACACACAATGTCAAGGTGGTACCGGGACGACAGAAGAGAGATTGCAGATAAGCAGGGGTGTCAAGGCAACGGTGAGGTTCGAGCGGGTTCAGACAAGCAAACTGACCGATCAAGGGGGGAGGGGGGGAGACCAGCCTGGAAGACATTTGTCAGGGCGTGATGAACAGAAAAATGATGCAAGATATTTGAATGTATGCCAGAGAAAGGAGCGAGGTTATGAAGGGATACCAGCCTAGCGGCGCAGACGAGGTGCAGAGGGATTAACCCGCAATTGCCATTGTCAGAATTCCCTTTGGCGCCAACAAATACGCCGGGAGCGACGGTCCAATGCCAGTCCGGTCGCGGGTTAAGATCTAGGTGTAACAAATATTCTTCCAGGAACCGCACAGAAGCTCAGCGCAATGATGCAGGCAGACTTGTCGACCAAGAACATACTACGTGAAGATCCGTGGCAAGGGTGAAAAGCCAACTCAGGTACAAAGTGCAGGTTGGGTCATTAATCGTGACCTCATGTTCGCGAGGTCCAGCCCTGATTTTGCTTTCATCTACCACCCCGACAAGACTCGTGACTTGAGCGAGCCTCGTGCGACGCAGAGCGACGCATGTTTCGGTAGGTCCCTGATTGCAACGATGACGCGACCTGTGATACTTAGTAGTCAGCATTCTGTTGCGTCGACAACCAGAATATTGGACGAGCCTGCCTGTAGCGCCGTGGACTAGTGCGCAACGGCGAGCTCACTCGATGATGGCTGGTGCAAGGCGCAGAACCAGCGATTGGAACTGTGCATGACCAGCTACGACGCGGTGTGCAGCACAGTATCTATCATGGACGGGAGATGGAAGGTAGAGCAGATGTGTAGCTGTTTCTAGTACGTTGCGCACGACGACGCGGTGAAAGGAGGTCGGAAGTGATGTGAGATGTCGAGGACTCATTTGGTCTGGCAGACGCAGACCGTACGCTCGTCACCCTGTTATAGACCGGTACCAGTCAGTAAGAGGTGTTCCTGGTTCTGAGCGTGTCTGTGAATTGGTGCGTGGTTCGAACGGCCTTAGGTTGTAGTGGGCAAAGGGCAAGTAGAATATCTCAGAAAGGCGCCCATCGGTCTCATTTCGGACTTTGTCAGTCCACACTGATTATACACCATGAAGGAAATTTGAGCCGGTTTGAGCGACGAATTCGGCCTCCGTTGGTAGCCAAATTCTGGAGATTGGACTTCGCCGCAGATCGTAGAACAACCCGCTTATATATTACGGTAAAAAAACAATGAGTAGACGATCGGGTAGTATGTACAGTGGCCGGAGATAATGGTCGTGGCATTGCGAGAAATTGGTCAAATTGCGGCGTCCGGATCCTGTTGCAGCGATGCCTCCAGTTCGGCTATCCGTAGACTGCAGCCTTCCACGAAGGTCTTAACATCTTTCGAGTCGATATTTTCGTAAATGCTGCGTGCTGTCTTAAATTTATCCATTGCGTCTTTCCTTCTGCCTTGGTCGTGATACGCTATACCCAGCCACCGAAGGCAGTCGGCGAGAGCGGAAGGGTTCCCATACGAGAGACAATAATTTCCGCACGGGCTAAAAGTGACACCGCGGATTCTAAGTCGCTCTGCTGATATTTGATTGCCGCCAGCCAAATGAGACACTGACCGGCCCCGAGGAGTTCGCCAAGTGCCTCAAATTCGGACAGCGCAAATTGAAGGTCAATTTCCGCTGCTGGAAGTGTGCCCTTTCGGAGGGCGATCTCTCCAAGCTTTTGACTACATTGCGCGGCATTATAGCGCTGTCCAGTGCGCAAGTATTCGCTCTTTGCCGTGACGAAATGGTCTATCGCAGCTTCGTGCTCGGCGCGGCCGAAGTAGATCAATCCAAGGTCCCTATTGACGAGGCCCTTCCAGGGTGGGGCTTCACTTTTCGCTAGTAGAGCCTGTGCGGCCAATAGTTCTTGCTCAGCGTCCTCCGAACGACCCGAGTAGTACAGTGATTGACCGATCATACATGTACACCAAATTTGAGTGTCCAGATCGCCCAGCTGTTCGGATAGAACCCGAGCCTGGATCAAAGATTCCGCGCACAGGGCATACTCGCAGCGATGGAGACGGATGCGGCCAATGTCCACCAAGCATTTGGCTGACCAGCGACTATAGCCCGCCAGTCGGGGAAGGAAAGCGTCAAGGAGTGCCGTTGATGGATTTGTCCAGTACGAATACTCGACAGCAGCTCTTACGGCCTGAAATAGGTCTTGCGACGGCCCCTCGCTACGGATCAAGTGTAGAAGGTAAAAGCTTAGATTGCCGTACTCAGGAGCAAATGCCGCCCCTCGAGACGAGAAGTCTTCCGACGGCCTCTGTGGTGCTGTTGCTGCGATACGGAAATAGATCTTCCGTAGGGTGGCCAAATGAGAGCTCGTAGACTGGTTGGTGCTCGTTCCGGGAAATTGGGAGAGAACGAAATGTCGAACCGGACTGAGCATGAGCAGCTCACCGTCGCGGCCCAGAGACACCAACGCGAACGTTAGCAACAGGTCCTTTGCTTCCGTGATGCTTTTGAAAGAGTCGGCCATCTGTTCGAAGACCTCTGGTCGTAGTCCATCCGGAAGAAGAGCGCATACGAACAGCAACTGTTCTGCTTCCGCATCGGTACTCGAAGATGCGAGCAAATCCAGCGAAACCTGTATTGACACCTCGACGTTGAACTCGCGACCACGATCCGACTTCTTGGCTAACATTTTTGTGTGTTCGCTGTGCCATTGTTTGAGTAGCGAGGACGGACACTTGCCCGGTAGCTTGGCGAGTCGAGCGAGCAAGGTTACAGCCAGTGGCACGCAGTCGACTGCTTGGAGAAGTTCCTTCAGGCTGACTTCCTCTGCCATGGTTTCTGGTAGCCGTGAGAGCTTTACGAATGTGTCATACGCCGCATCGGGAGATATGGGTCTTAGCTCGGCAGAGCTCTCGTTTGACCACATGATCCCGTCAGGAGTAGTGCCGCCACGAGACGTTACGATGAGTTTGAGCGATGTGATGTCCTTCAGCCGCTGAAACAGCTGAAATGTGCCGGCCGGCGCGGAATCGTCTTTGGAGAACCAGAGCGTCTCCAGGTTGTCGATGACTAGTAGCACGCGGGGCAGCGACATGAGGAAGGAAATGGATGCCGAAAGCGGATCCGTCGGATGCTGCACTCCCAGCTGTTTCGCTAGCTGAGCGATCGCTCCTTCCATATCGATCACACCCTCCACAGAAACAAAGAAGCGATGATCGCCAAAGACGGCGACGACTTCTTCGCTGTAAAGCAAAGCCTTCGCGAGAGATGTCTTGCCGATACCGCCGGGGCCAATGATCACGATTCGTGCTGGATCTGCCCGCAGAGAAGTGCCATGTATCTCTCTAGGTCGCTTGTTCGACCGTTCAGGATCTCGGGGCGCCCAGGAAGCCTCGCAAGGACATGGCTGTGAGATATGCGGAAATCAATCAGGATGCAACACGAGCATACGACCACTTACACGTGATGCGTAGCCTCGACGTTGCGACCTTCGAGTAAGTTCCGAACTCCATCCCGAGTCTCAACCATCATCTCCCGTGTGCTCTCAACTGTTTTCTGAATCGATGTGACGCCGCTTGCGATGGACTTGACTGTGAATGTGGTCGTGACTGAAAATTGCAACTGGAGGTGCGCGACTGTCAGATCTCTCAAGTATATCAGAACTTGGACTGTCTCACTCACTTCGAGCTCGTTATGAGCTTGCTGCATTCTCAATGCTTCATCATCAATGATCTTGCTGATATGCTCGGTCAGCGGGAACGCCTTTGCGGATGGACGCTCTCAACGATGCGGAGACGGATGATGATGCGTTGCGCGTCACTGAAAGTGCGTCAGACCATGAAAATAGGGAAATCAACGACCAGCACACCATAGAAAGCTCTCCACGCAGTGCTCTATCTCGTCGTCGCTGTGGCCGTGCTTCTCACATGTATTCAGGAGAAGTGTTATCCGCCGACCTATCTTGTCCGAGAGATCCTGTATCTTTTTGGGTTGTCGAGCGAGCGCTATAAAGAGAATGACATATGAACGATTGATCCCCAAAGGTCAGGAAACTAACCTCGACCATAGCGGTAAACTGAAGTAGTGTTTGAGGGATCGCCTTCCAAGGCCAAGGCGCGCCGTCGGTCATATTCGCCATGCCCTGAACGACACTTTGAGGCCTTCATAGGCGGCCAGACGTTTGGACAGTCGCGGTCTACAAGGATATGAGACAATGAGAACCGTCACAGGACGAGTGAGACACGAACAAGTCCTACATGCGTGAGCAAAGTAAATTGAAAGCTGACAAACTTACTACAGATGCAGGCTGTGCGAAGCGCAGGTTGAAGCATCCTTCAGGGTCTAAGATGGCTCGTGCGATGCCGTTTTCGATCTGCGACACCATCAACGCCGAAACTGCTCGTCTGAGCATTGCAAACCTTGAAAATATTTTCGATCACGGTTATCGCGTCTCTGAACGAGGCGAGGTATGAATTGGTGCTGTTCATGAGAAGAAACCTCTTGAACGGTGTCTTTGTCGCACGTTCTCCCATAAACCTCGTCCATTCGTCGACCATCCTGACCATTATCGGTCAGTATTGCGGTACTGAGTAATATTACATACTCTTGTGTCACTGTGACCAACGAGTTCGCAATGATAGGAACTCGTCCCGACTTAAGGTGCTGACACGAGGCAACGACGGCGGTTACAATCCTGTCACCAGAGTCGACAATCAGCTTTATGCTCTTCTTTGTTTCAGACATGGTCGTCTTCCTGTCCAAGAGGATCTGAAGACGAGTACGAGGATGAGCCCCGCGATCGAGAGTGACCAAAGCGCGAGACCACGTTACCTCGACTGATGCAGACAGCGCTATGACAGAAGTTCTCAAAGTCTCCACAGATTCCGGGATGGGCATAGCAGCGGATTGCGGGCTGGTGCCTGTGTCTGCGGCGGCGGCCATCTGAGATGGAGGTGAGAGCAAGACGCGGAATACAGACAGCCTCCACGGGCTGTGACCGTGCGAGCCTCGTGTCCGCGGTATTTCCATAGGCCCTCGATACTTGAAGAACCCGTGACATCGTCCAAAAATGCAGAAGCGCGGCTCGTTCATCATACGCGGAGAGTTTACGATGTGTTGTGTCGTTGGGGCCATTGGAAATGAGTTCGAGTGCGGCATAACCTTGGACGCACGAACGGCGGAATGAACGAATGATCAACACAACCAGGACATGCGCGTGAATCACTCAAATTACCAATATAAAACACTAGGACCGAAGTAACGTGTATGTGTCCATGCGGCATCCAATATGGAAGTGGCACTGGATTTGAGGGGCAGAGGGGCAGAGAAGTTTTGGACGATGAAACGTTGAAAGGCAAAAAGATCAGGACGACGGGTAGAGAGTGCGGCTAGAGGGGGATTGGAACAATACGAGTAGGTTACAATTGGCGCATGATGCAGACACCAGTGAGGACAACTTGATCAAACGGTCTGGCATGAAGAGAGAAGATCTAAAGGCAAGAAAGGCGGTGGAGAAACGGGCGAGTAGCATGGGTGGGACAGGCCTAAGAGGTGATGCAAACGGGCAAGATAAGAAGCCATATCAGCATTAGTGCGCGGACGAGACCGACTGTGAGCAGCTACTTATGTGCATGCATCCGAGTATCCGTTCCTTGCGAACCGACAATACGCTGGGTGTTGCATAGCAATCCCGCCCGACATCACGACAATGCTTAGGTGCGGCGGATATCTCTACGAAGACTGCGGAAGCGGTCAGCGTGATGCCGTCGAATGGTGGATCCAACGTACTGCACGTTGACGGCATGCCGTTGGAGACCGTCGTTGGCAAGAGGACGAATTCTCCGGCGCAACTTGCTTATGTAGCTCGAGCAGACGGGCTCAACAGATTTGTGCATTTGTCCTGAAAAAGGAAGTGTTCTTTAGCTGCGCGAAACTAGTGTTTGAAGTCCGTGTGTACATTGTAGCGTAGCCTCACACCTAGAAGTCGTCTTGTTGAGGGTGAACTGGTCTGCGCATGCGGTAAACCCTGGGTCATCGCGAGATGCTTCCAATCGGGGACGTTTGTGACTCGGCGTGGGTGATCTTCAGACTTCCAGCAGACGATGCAAGCGTGGCAGCCGCAGAGGGGTTATCGGCGGACAGGACAATTGTCTGAGGCACTGGTGAATGCTGACCAAAACCGCGGCCGAGTTGAAGGCTGTCAAATCTCGAACTAAGAAGTAAACGAAGGAGTATCTTTGCCAGGTTTGCGCAATATCAGCGTTCGTCCTGGTGAAGTCGCAGGACTGCTTGCCCAGGACTGCTGGAACAATATAGTAGGCGGTGCCATCGACATTCACGGCAACTTCGAGAAGGTGTTCGCTATTGAGAAACTGGTTAAGCCCGAACGTGAAGGTTGGGTCGTCTATAATGGCCGCAATGTCGCATCGACGTGGCAGGGAGCGACTTCTAATTCCACGTACCACCCCGACGAGATGCGTGACTTGAAGCGAAACCGTTGCGAGGTAGAGCTAGTGAATGTAACCTTGGGTGCGCAAACAGGGAGTAGGTGACCTATGTGCATGACGATCAGTATGGTTCGTCGCATCGACGACGGTCATTATTGGACGAACCATGACCCGAGCCAGATAGCACACGATGAATTGCTTTGCCCAACGAGCCTGCTGCATAGCAAATGTGTTAGAAACGGCGAGGTTGCTTTTATTATAGCTCGCGCGAGGGATGGTATCTAGTTGGGCGTGAGTTGTTGGCGGAATTCTGACGAGCGTTCGAGCTTCGTTAATGGGTGAGCTGCGAAGCCGTTACAAATCCAGGTACTGCAACGCAGCCGGGTGGAGTTGTCATGGGCCAAAAATGTGCGCTTGATGCAGACGGTGCCGTTAT
>JAGTJP010000349.1:0-20025 GCA_020744175.1 Auriculariales sp. MPI-PUGE-AT-0066
CCTCACAACCCACCCCATCCCGCCGCGTTCGTTGAATGTCACTAAAAACTGGACATGCGCCCTCCTTCGTCCTTCACCTCTTTTTTTTTCACAGACGGACGCGGTGACGTACACTACGGCGTTCGTGTGGGCAGCGTTCCAAACTGGCAACACATCCAGCTGTCGCTTGCCCTCGGCCGACTTGTAAGTCCCGGCGGACAAGAGCTCAGGTTTCAGGTATGAATCTAGTACCTCGCAAGAAGTTGTTTGCTTACGAGTTCTATATTGGACTGTGGTACCGTACCATATGCAGGTCTCAGATGGACAGGCGATGTGCTCGCTTCTTTCATTCCTCCTCGGTTCCGCGCTGGGACACTTTGCAAACTTGGAGGCAAGATTGACGAATGGTGACGCCAATGCTCCCGTAAGTGAAGTTTTTTTTGGAATTGTCAATCAGTCCGACTCATGGTGCCTGCTCCTTCCTCGCGTTTGGTCGCCAGCCGTCCTGGCGAAACTCGTTCGGTCCCAAACGTCGCACCTGGCTCATACTTGGCACGCTTCTCACATCCTTACTGACGATGGCAGCCGCGCTTGTGCTTGGGCGAGCGCAAAGGAGACCGGTGGTGCATCACGGCTTAGCAATCTCCCAACCCTACCTCGTGCTCACGAATTTCGTATTCGTAGAACACTTCCTATCTCAAAGGATGCGCCACTTTGGGGAGACGCCACGGGATTCGTCGTGGTGGGTTCCTGAGCTGTTCTGGGTCTGCAAGCAGTCATGGCTACGGCATCGGCAGCGCGTTCGCCACGTATGTCTTCTCCGTCCCTCCCTTCGCAGGAGCCCCACTTCACTATTTATTGTGCGCTAACTACTCGTTCTGCCTCACAGCTCGGTAGTTCTGACGAGCATCTGGGTCAGCTCGTCTCGGATCCGGTATGGCTCGCGCCGAAGCTCAAGGCATTTTGGCCTGTAACAACGACCACTACCAAACCCAGGACCAACTTCCCGCCGCCCTCTTCAACGACATCTCCCGCTTCATCCTCGCCTACATCAAGTCAGTACTGCACCGCTGCCTGCGCTGCCTAGCCGTGCGCTTGCGATACTCGCGTTGTTCGTGGGCGGGTTCGTGGACGTGCGTTGTTGGGCACCAACTTGGGGTGGCGGGGACCATTGGAATCGTGCTGGATTGCGGCTTGTCGTTGCCGCCTTTTGGATTCTGTGATGAAAAACGTTTTTCTAAAGGCACAGGGTAGACCTTTCTCTGGAACTAGATGACGTTGACACGATTCTGAAACTAGATGAACTTGATAACTAAATGCCAGCTAGTTGGCAAGTCCGATGTGGTAGAGCCGAGGTGCAGAGTGACCTTCCATGCTCTCCCGTGGGTCAAAGGTGGTGCTTCCGCCGGAAGCCGACCTTTTGCTCGTCATGCGCAAAATTCAGTAACTTGCGCGCAGGACCACCCGTAACTATCTCAGGCGTAGCATTGGCATTTCAACTTTTGTATGCTGCCACGGGACGCAAGGCCGGAGATGCTCTGGGATTAGCTGCCCAAAATCGCGCATATGATCTGGATTCCTTCTACAAGCGGATCGGCATCGGCTTTGCCAGATTAATCAAGCAGATCACGAACTCAACAAGTTCCGAGGCTATTTAATATGCATAAACTCGCTGCTGTGAGAATCCGAGGATTGCGCTACCTGTTCTCGCGAACTGCGGAAAATAATCGTCATTTATCGGGAAAAGTATCTATGAGATCGAGCTTGAACCGAGAGCAGGCACGACGTAGCCCGAGAACCGGTCGCAGCAACGAGCACGCGGCTTTCGCATAGCTTGGTGAGAGAATTGAGCACGACGATGCGCGCAGAGAAAGGACGGGGTGGGCGGTGACGATGACGAACGCAGATGACAGCATGTTGCACCTGCCGCCGTCGCCGTCGCTACATTGGACAAAAGCTGACACAAGTCCAAGGCGGGACAACAAGGGCTCCAACGGCGAACCAGAAAAGTTGCAAGCAAGAGGTGAGCAGGTGCGTGAGCTGGACAGCGGACGTGCGAGACTAGCAAATCGCTCGATGATATCGATACACGACGGCGGCCCTCGACCAGAGTGCGGACGACTGAAGATTACCATGGCTCACAGCATACCGAACGACACGTTGCGTATGTGGCGCGGGAAAGGGGGAGGAAAAGTGACCGGCGAGACCGAGGGAACAGGTGCATGTAACAGGTACGCGGAAGGCGGTGGATGGTTGGCACGCACACAGGCAAGAAGCAAGCGCTGAAAAGTAAGCCTTCCGGCAGGTGGCTACACCTAAGGAGAAGTGAACCGAATGCAGGGAGGGCAAGCCGGGAATGTCAGATGCATCGGCCACTCACATGGTACCTCAGCTTCAGACGAGCGTACGAGTACTCAAACGAGCGACAGGACCGCATTGAAAGTGTGAACGCGACTGAGAAAGGGGTATTTGGACGAGCGTGGGTGGCGACGTATGGGAGCTATGACCAACGAACAACGGCTGTGTACGAGTGTGGGCGTGAGGATGACGCGACACGGAGCGCGAGGACGAGGACGGAGAATGCGCAGGGATAAGCAAGAAGAACAGTTGGAGTGACGAAGGTAAGGATTGAAGGCGATCAATAGCGACGTCAATCGGCACAGAGACGTAGCCCAACAGCCGATGGCAGTTAAGACCAAGCAAAAGAAGAAGGCATGGGGTAACCTCGACTGAGCGAACAGGGCCGCGGACGAGCAGAAACCTGGGTATAAAGACACGATGGAGGTGGAGGAGGTGAAGAAGAAGAGAGATGCGACGGATGATGCAGATATGTGCGCACAGAGGGACGTGATAGTGGTCAGACCTTTGCCGGGTTTTGGCCCATCGCGCGCTTGCCAGTTGAGCACGCGTGCACGTGAGTTTGGCGTCGGGATTGTGCTCATGTTTTCTGGATCTTGTTCCACCTCGTACCGCTGCTCGTGCTCATGACACCACCGCCGAGACCATCAAAATCAAACCATTTCGGCGCATGGTCGTCTTCCGTGTGTGTACATGTGCGCAGGTTCTACAGCGTTGGACAGCGAGGCCATTCGGCGCGGGCGTAAGCATTGCTGGCTCGGGTTCTGGCTATTTGTTGTTTCCACCTCTGACGTTGCTACCATTGCTTTTGTTTCTAGCGTTGCCCCATGACCATGCTGGTGTGTGAGCAACGGAAAGAAATACGGGACGAGGCGGGGGTCGGGAATGGCTCGCGCATTAGGAGGGAAAGTTTGCTGGGACGGAATCGCGCGTCCCGCCGCGCCAATATCATCGATGCAGGAATCCTCACCACGGGCACTCACACCAACTGCGAAAGCGCATTTTGGTGTACTGCTGCAGCGCACAGATGAGAGAAGCTTTGTCTGTGGTCCACTAGGCGGCGTGTTAAGAATAAAATCACCAGAGCACTCACAGCAAGCGCAGCCGAATTCAACGCTGCGATCGAGACTGAACACTTGAATACGCCGAGTCCACCGTTGCAGATGCCATTTCAATTAAGCCAGTTCAGAATCCTGAGCAGCGTGCCGCAGCCGAGTCATGAGATGGGATCTTGCCGAGGATGGTAGTCACGGCGATGGAGAAGTCACGCCAGCTGGTGGTGTGCGACGCCAGAATGCCTCCTCCGCGTGAAACGATATTGATAATAAAAACATGTAAACGTGGGAAAGAGAGGAACAGGAAGAGGAGGACTCCAGTGGCTGCGGTTTGCGGGCTCGTTCAGAACTTTGCTGAACGTGTGCGTCGTGCGGCACATTCCGTCCATTCTTACACTGCAACTGGACCCACGATCAGCAGCGAGTAATCCCAGGTGCATATCCTAGTAGCATGATCGTTGAACAAGTCTCAACCCAATCTCACGCATCGTGCTCCAGCAAAGCGCTGGGTACCAGTGGAATGCACCGCATGTATTTCATTCAGATTTATAGTAGGAGGAGATGCATTAAAGAGAATACACCAATGAGTCACATCCATTCGGAGAAATGTACAATTTGGCGAGCGATAATGAGTACTAATCCTCTTCCACTGTCTCGATGCGTGCCCCGAGTTGCATCTCGGTGTCGTCTGACCGTTGGGGCCCCGAGATACCGAAACACTTGAGCAGATGTCCTGTTCTGCGTCGCCAGCCATTCGGAGATGCGGCACCAGTCAGGGCGCCATCACTTCCATGTCCGTGTGACCTGCTTGACTCTGCGTCTCCGCTTTGTGGCATAGCGGGGGTAGAATCGACGGCCGCCTAGCATCGAGAAGCTTTCGAGCCTCGATAACGATAGTGGCACATTCTTTGCATGGCCCTACGGCCTCGATTTCGGCAACAAGTGCCTCAGGAGTTGCATGTTGGTGTTTGTTTTCCCGTTTGCTCCACTGCTCCTCCGAAATATTTTCAAGCTGATACTTTATGATGCCCCACCACTGAGGAGATACCACGCGACCATGGCTGGCGGTAATGACAAAGTCCTGTGTGTCAGCCAGTGCCACTGAATGCCTCGATTTCCACTTGTTAGGCCGCCGAGGAGCTCCGCCAGATTGTCATCGTGTGCTAGTAATCGGCAGAGAAACATGAGAGATAATTGCAAGCTCAACTACAAGCGCCGAGGCGAGATCACGGGCGTGATACCGGTTGACATCAGGGAGAAGGTCCCACGTTGAGAGCCCGTCATTGTGGCGGCTTTGGATAGAATGTTGACCATACTGTCCCTGAGGAATGAGCCAGGAGCAGAATGAGTCTCCAATTCCGAGAGTACACCGTCATGCCTAGGCGACGAAGCCGGGACAGGATGTAATTAATGTCGTTGTTGAAGCCATCAACCTCATCGGTGATCTTTCTTCGGCACTTGAGAAGACCGCGGAGTGATTGGTTCAGCTTTTCCGACCAGAATTGTCGACTATGCTCCCATACAAAACCTCTCGCGCAAGGATAGAGACCGCGGCTTGTATATCCGACAATTTCCAGTCCAGCTGGGCTGTAGCGTCGAGAGCGAACGGCGCCAAGAAAATCTCGATCATATCGAGAGGCCAAGACATCTTCAGGCGGGGATATGAGAGCTGCTTCAAGCTGGAGGTGTAAATGCTCAAGCAGTAGTTGCGCACCTCTGGCAAGCTGAGCCTGCCGACGGAACCGAAAAGGAAGGATGACCAATACATTGCGGGCAATCTGGTGTCTGAGGGGGCGATTCTGCCAGTTACCGCATCCAGCTGGGCGAAAATCTTTTGACTGGCATCGCTGTCATTGTTGTCATCCAAGAATGACGCTAAGAGCCGCAAGACCGGATAGAATGCTGGCGACGACGGTGAGTCTTGACCAATCAACTCGAGAAGCCCATGCGCGGAGCCATCACGAAGACGAGTTGAGCAAAATTTCAGCGAGTCCTGAATGGCGAGTTTCGAGTTCAGGAGTAAATGCTGCCGCGTGACCTCTTGCAGTGGAGCAGGCGCTGTAGGGTACTTGGAATACCACAGGCTCAGTTTGCCTAGTATGCGTGGGTGGAAGAATCTGTCACGCGGATCGTCAAAGTAGACAACCTGCCAGAGAATTTTTGAGAGTATGCTGACGTCGTGCACCGCGACATCGAAGAGTGATCCAAGCGACACTAAAAACACTTCGTCCCTCGACTTCCATTGAAGCAGGAGCAGAGCGCGCATGACCGATGATTGCTGCAAATGGCGCATAATCTGATCCCGATGGCCACCGGGACGGAGAAGATCCCGAAGACGCCGCTCTGCAATGGGTCCGACAAAGTCGCTTCGGAGCGGGTTCTCCGCGGACCAGTCGTATTTATCGTGCCTTTCCCGATCGAATGAGCCGACGGCTCCGATCGCAATCAAAGCGTCATTATCCGCGGGCAGGTTAATGAGCATCCATGAGATGACTAGTGCGTCGCGGAGCGGCTCCCTCCCTTCGATTATACGTGATCCATCATAGGCAGCTGGTGATAATACAGTGGTTAAGGCTGAGCTGGCAGATGCGGGAACAGGGTCCCTCGCCCTCTCTGTGAACCAACGAGCAGGAAGGCTTGCCGCGGTGATTGAATACACATAAATCCGCACGACCGCATGCTTGCAAAACGCTCCTATCCATCGCAAATGGGTCAGCACGGGCGTCGTTGTGGGACAATCGCCAAACCAAAGTGGTAGAAAAACGGAAACCAGATGCAAGCTGCCGATGAGGATGGTCAATCCCATGGAGACCAAGCACATTCGACGGTCGAGGTCGAAAAGAAAGACTAGCAATCCGAATAGGAAGAGATACAACGCGCCGTAAAGAATCACAGACAGAGACGATATGAACACGCCGATGCCCCATTTGTCCAAACCCTGTCGAAATGCGTGGTGACGCCATGCCCATTTCTGCCCAGATGCTGCAGGCTGACGCTGCTTCGATGCGTACTCGACCAGCCATTGTTTGACGAGGATGCAGAGTAGAGCATCGATCAAAGCGAGGGTGAGGCTGGCAAACCATAGGGCATTGATCCACACGGCGCGAGTGCTTGCGTCGACGTGATCGAAGCTGGGAATGGGCAGAGGTGCAGCAAAAGACGTGTTAGACTGAGCGAGCAGAGCGACAACGCCTCTGGCAGTGATCTCGCCGTAGTCGGGTTGAAGACTCTTGTAACTGCGCAGCGAACCCTTTTTTTAGCGTGCGGCTGCATTATGAATCTAGGAACGCACGCTTCGATGATGAATGCGGTTGCGATTGCAGAAAACAGACCGACCTGATCGTGTCAGTCGAGCGTGAATATTGCTAGAGAGAGGTGCACTCACGAATATCAAGAGCACGTCGAGCGTCTTGTGCCATCCTTCCAGCAAATCGTCGTCGAGCTCCGTCACGCGGTCTCGGTACACTCGCCACACGCGTGCATTCGGACTAGCCTCTTCGCCATGTGCGTCAGGTGGATACTTCTTCTCAAACTCGGTAAAGAATTCAGGGTTAGGAGCGGGATATCGTTCTGTGATATCAATCAGCATGCTGCTATGATTGCGCTCGGCGGACCTACTCTCGGGTGTCTCTTCCCAGGGACACTCTCTCTTGAACTCGCGCCTCTTCTGCTTTGCGCTCTTGCTCTTTGGCGTCGTCAGTGGCATCCGGCGCCACCGCGACCAAAGGCATATCGGCCTTTCGTGCAGCAAGATAATCGCGCATCATTAAAAGCAATGCATGAATAGTGGCATCTGGTTGAGGCGGCGTCGATCCATCGCCAATGCCTGAGACAGTCGGAGGAGCTGGGCACCTTCAGGCGGCCCATGTTCTCCTGGTGACTGTGGGGTCCGACCGTGAGGACTGGGCTTTAAGGCGGTATCAGGACTGAATCGTCAAAGCGCCGGTCAGGTACGCACCTCGCGCTCGCGTGGCCTTCCACCTGTGGCCCCGACAGACGAGTCCAAGTCAGATTTAGGTGGAGCTCCAATGGCGGCTGATGGCGAGGGGCGAGGAGAGGAAGGTGGTGAAGGCGGTAAGGTAGAGCCAATGGATTATTCGGATCGTCCATACCCGAGTAACAATTCTGGCTGCGGTTCTTAATCAGCTCATGAGCTCATCATACAAAATCTGGTACGCACTTTGTCGTTCAAGGTTCGCGTGTAGGTGATGTCTGGAGGTGATGTCTGAAGGACAAGGTGCATCCACGGGCCGCAGACCTGCATGCCGCATGTATGCATGCACGCACCCATGAGGTGTGCAAGGGTCCATGCCACTGAAACAGTGACGCTAGCTCGACGGACCCTGCACACTGCGCAGGGTCCGCATTTGCCTTTCCGTTCCGTTTTCCTGGTGCATTCGCTATATTTGTGCACGTCAACTGGAACAATAGCCGTGTATTATGATATGAAACTCGACCAATAGCAGTTCCTACTCGCTCCTTTGGCGCATTTCAGTCGCATGTACAGGCACTGCAACAAACCGTGTATGGCAAAATACAACCCTGGAGACTGCATGCGGTTGACGATGTTTAGGGGCGTTGGGATTGATCCCACGAGAACGCCAGAATGCCGCTAGTGGGCAAGATACACGCGCAGGTGCGTACGGTGCGGGACGTCGATTCGAGACAGGAGACTCGGATAGCCGCTAGTAGCTGCTGCACAGGAACGGAATCGCAGTCCCACCTGGGCGTGAGTACGCAAATGGAGTCTAGGCACATGCAGAGCACAGTACGCTGCCGCAGTCACGGAGCATGTGACGTTTGACGCTCTTGCGAGCAGAGGGTTTCGTCAAACGTGCATCGGTCGATGCAAGGCGAGAATGAGGCAGAATAACGAGACAACCAGTCACAGGATACCGACAGTACCAGCCCTGAAGCAAAGCACTTTGCACGCGAGCATAGCAGCGCGGAATCAGGAGAAGCAATGAGGAAGCGAGCTCAGCGGGCGCAAATAAAAGATACGGCTACATCAGCCGGCAGGACAGAGCGTACCTGGAGTTGACTAAACTAAGGACAGGCTCCATCCAGCTGCTTCGGACGCACGCACAAGATATTTCCAGCCGCCAGATCCAATGATCTGTCGCCACCGTCCTGCAAGAAGTCGCGCCAGCCAGTCGTGCACGACTGTCTGCTCTGCACGAAATTGTGGAGAACAAGTAGGAGAAAGAACATGGGATACCAAAAGCAGACCGCAGCACATCTGAGACGAGCAGAGTCGGGGTAGTAATGCGGAAACAGGTAAAAGGAGAAGATAAAGGATGCGAGCGTGAAGTCGGTGGAGGAACACGCACACGCTGTCTATCTTGTCGACCAGTAGCTTGTATCGTTTGCGCACCCAACAAGTGGCCCGGCGTTATGTATGAACCATCCAGTTCTAGAACCTGGCTCAGTTTGTTGTGCGCCGACGTTCGCCGACGGGCTGTCGTTGTACCTGTGCATCCGTAAGCTCCTCGGTCAAACAAGAAGACAGACCGGATCAAAAGTGTGACAAGATAATATCGGAGGCTGTAAAGTTGGAAGACGGTGGCACTGTTATCTACGACGCGTCCTAGCTCGATGTGAACGACTGCTGTGCTCACCAATTGGTCACACATACACAAATATGGAAAGTATAGAACATACCAGAAGGTTGGCCATGTAGACGAAGTGCAGCGTCTTACCAGCACAAAGGTACGTCGCCGCCGTCACGCTGCCATATCTATTGCAGATGATACGAGCCTCCATCATCTAAGCCGCTTCAATAGATATGAAGAACACGCACCTGTGATATGTGTTTTGATGATATATCTTGACGAAAAGTTAGTAAGTTTGGAACCATGCCGACGATTGTCGTTACCGCATGCAAGAAATCGCGCTGGCCCATCGCGTGAAATGCTAGAATATCAGTGTCGCACGCTCACAGATATTATGCATACGAGTAAGAGAGAGAGTGGGTGTGTAAGGGAACAGGGGCGGCTGGTGGTTGTGGTCGTGCTCCGGCATGGATGCCAACCCTTGCTGGTCAGGCCCGTGTCGCGTTCACCAGTTGAGCATGCGTGCACGTGAGTTCGACACTGGGATTGCTCAAGTTTTCTGGATCTTGATCCTTCTTGTACCGGTGCTTGTGCTCGTGGCCGTGACCATGCACACCACCACCAAGATCGTGAAATCCAACCCATTCGGTGCATCACCATCGTCCACTTGCACGTGTGCAGGGTCTATAGGGTTGGGCAGCAAGTTTCTGAAGGTGTATGGTGCAGGTGTAGACAAATCTGGCATCAGTTCTGGCTTCCTTTGCCCCTAATTTGTTGCGTCCACGTGTGGCGTCAGCCTTGGCGTTGCGGTCCTTGCATTTGGCCTTGGTTTTGCGCTTGACGGTGCTGGCGTGTGAGTGCAGAAAAGACTGCAGGACGAGACATGAGTCGGGAATGACTTGTGTTGCACTCCGAGGCTCAATTAGGAGGGCAAGTTTTGCAGGACGGAAGCGCGCGCGTTCAACCGCGTCATATCACTGGTGCCAGCCACGAGGAACCCTCACCACGGTTACTCACACGAACTTTGAAGGCGCATTTGGGTGCACTGACGCTGCCCGCACAGGAATGAGGCAAAGTTCGTGGACCGTTAATGGCCGCTTGGCGGTGTGCTGGGGCACTTGTAATAAGAACACAGCCACAGAGCACTCATAGCGCACAATACGCGCAGCCCACTGGGCACGCAAATGAAATTTGAGATCAAATCATTCCCGAAGACGCTGCTCCGCAATCGGTCCGACGAACTCGCCTGTAGGCAATTGTGGTCATGGTCATTGGATGCCAGCCCCTTGCCGTATTCGCTCGTCGCGCGCTTGCCAGTCGAGCACGCGTGCATGTGAGTTCGGCGTCGGGATCTTGCCGTTTTCCAGATCTTGTTCCTCCCTCATGCACGTGACCGCGCACACCACCGCCAAAACCGTCAAATTCGAACCCCGTTTGGCGCACCACCGTGTCTACATGCACGTACGCAGGGTCAATAAATTAGACAGCAAGGCCATTCGGCGCGGATTGCTAGTGTCACCCTTGCCCATCCCGATGTGCGAGCGCAGAAATAAATGCGGGGGTCAGAGTAGCTCGCGCCACGTGCGAATTGAGATGACAACACGCACTTGTCAGATTGATTAGATTGAATCAAGGAACTGCTTCCCGCGCGGGCAACGAAAATCTGCGATCGGGAGGGCAAGTTTGCTGAACCAAGCGCGCGCAGGGCCGCGTCATGTCAACTAAGCCTGCCAGGAGACCGGCCCGCATCCCTTGTACGCAACCCCTCACCACGGGCAATCATACCAACTTCAACAGCGCATCTGGGTGGACTGCTGCTGCCCGCATATGAACGCAGCCCTGGCTGTAGTCCGATAGGCGGCGTTCTAAGGCGCTTAGAAACACGGCCACGATTCATAGCAGGCGCGGCCTGATTGAACGCAGCGGTCGAGGCTCGATTCTTGGGTGAACGCGCCGCGCCGGCTGACCGCGATTAGCATATTTGCGCTTTCCTAAGGCGGGAGTGGTTTAGCCCCATGAACGATTCTCGCCGCCAACGGTCCGTCCAATCTCCACATTGTGAACATTCAGATGAGAGATCTATACAAAGCTGTAAGTTGAATACGATCACCCCATGTCGTCTGACTTCACGAGCTTGGTATTCGTTTCGGTGATGGTCCTGTCTTCCTGCTCCTCATGTCGCAAACTCAAAGACGCCTTGGTGCGATAGAAAAACAGGACCGCAAGTCCCTCGACGCCCACGATAGCCGCAAGGAACCAGAACGCCGCCGCGCGACCGTCGTACGGGTTCTTCGTGGGGTCGTTATCTCCGCCCCGGTCGACACTGACTTGAATGGTCGTGATGATCGCCAAACCGACCGCCGAGCCAAGCTGCATAGCGCTGTTGAACGTGGCGCCAACGACACCCACAATCTCAGGCGGAGTGTTGCTGAAGATCGCAAAGCTATGCAAACGAGGACGTTGAGCATTGAATACCCGGTGCCGTGGGACACTAGTACATACTTGCAATTGACGAAGAGGAGGCTTCCGCCAATCGAGCCAATAATAAGCGCGGGGAACTCCAGACTCCAGTACTCGCTCTTGAGATCGGCAAATGGTAGCATCACAGTGCTAACAATCATGAGAATGATCGAAGCGAGGAGGAGGTACTTGGTTTCGAAGCGTGTGGTCAACGGCGACGAGAAAATCATCAGCGGGCCACCTGAGATGGGCGGTGAGTTCAGTGACGCTAGATTAGCTGCAATGAATGAAACACACTGATAAGGCCGACGGGTAGGAAGCTGCCAGTGAGAGGTCAGTGAGACCGACGCATGAGCTGTTCCGCCGTACAAGACGTACTGAATGGCACTCTTCACAGCGCTCCACATGTAGACTTCTTGCCACATTGTGATGGCGAGAAAGAAGGTTGCGGAGAACCAGATGTAACAGGAGAGGGCTAGACCAATCAGAACCTTAAAGTTAGGGTACCTCCAAGTGCTTGGTGGAATAGCTGCTTTGTCGGCTGGGATCCAGGTCTCGTAGAAGAAGAAGACTATAATCAGCGCGATGGATATAACGAGTGGTGCGAGAATAATGGCGGATGACCAGCTTTTGATGCTGGACTCGGTGAAAGCAAAGATAAGTAGAATCAGGGCGGCTGTGAGTGCGAAGATGCCCGGCAGATCCAAGTACGAGATTTTGTTGCCTTCTTTATGCACCTTTGGTTGAGGCGGGGTCAACGCCAACACGGCGAGGCCAATCGGTGTTGCAACAATTGCGGACAGCCAGAAAATCCACGACCAGTTGGCGTACTGGATAATCAATGCGCCGAGAATTAAGCCAAGAACTATCCCATTGCGGTTAGACATGAGATGTGGACACTCGAGCAAAGACATGAAGTCGTACCTGTACCGAGTGCTCCGAATCCACCAAAAACTGCAATGGCTCCGGCTCGCTGCTTCGGCTCATGGAACATGCGGACCAGAAGAGTCACGGAGCTGGGGATTGTCATGGCCGCCGAGACACCACCCAAGGCACGGAGTACGAAGAGGCCAATCTTGTTGTTGCAGAAGCCACTACCGAGAGAAAATACGCCAAATGTCAATGAGCCAACGACGAAGCAGTACTTTGGGTTGTAGAGGTCGCTAATTCGGCCGCTCTGGAGGTAGAGGTGACTAAATTTCAGTGCCGAGTTCCAGGGAGGCGCAAAGGGCAACGTACGCAAAGCAAGAACGATGCAAATGTCAACTGGTAGGCGGAAATCAGCCAGACCGCCTCGCTCGAATTGAGGTCGAGTTCAGCGGTCATTGTCGGGATTGCACTGAACAGTGCTGAGACACTGCAGACAGTGGGAGTGAGTCTCTGGCTGCTCCACGTTGACCGAAACTCACTTGAACGCGTCCAGGAATTGAGACGCACAGAAGAGTACGAGAAGTGTATATTTGCGAAATTTACTGAGGCTAGAGGGCGATCCGCCTATAGGGACCGTAGAAGTAGCTGCGGATTCGATCTCTGACATCTGTAGAGGTAGAAAAAACTGACGGGAAATTATGCTGTCAAACTCGCGGTTTTTAAACTCCTCTGCGTGCGCCTATTTGTGCAAGTCATGCTTGAAACACGTTAGAAGCACGAGACAACGGCACCGAGCGTTCAGAATCTCGCATGACTGACCGAATCTTTGGCGGGACCGAGGACCTTCCCAAAACATAGCAAACACGGACACTAGTTTTCAAATATTTTCCCGGCCGAGGTAATCGAAAGAGGTATTGGGATACTCGTGTTGTGTGAGCATCCATGTCGGGGACGACTTGCTCGTCTTTTCTGGGTCATAAGACAGCACTCGAAAATACCATGATGACCAATGACCCGTGTGAGATAAACGCGGGTCACAGCATCAGCGGCGAGGATCCCATTGGCGAGCCGAACTAAAGGCAGCCCGAGGCGCCAAAGCGGAATCGCGGTGCCGATGAGGAAGTTACGACACACCCACGTCAGGTCGCTGGCGGCCTGGACTCACCTTATCAACCTATTGAAATAGAACCCAGCGCTATAGATTCTTCTTGACTTTTTAAGTTTGTGTATCATTTATCACGATCGACCTCTCCAGGAAGACAAGCTCCAGTGGAGAGATGCCGGCCAGACCTAAATGCTGCTCCTTGATCTTAGCCTCGAGCACCGCAGTACCAGTACATACAGCCACAGTTCCCCACTTTACCACCTGCGGCCATCCGCGAGGGACACATGCGCTCTCTTGTGTTGTAACGCGCTGTTGGCGGCGGCGGTGGCAGCGGCAGTGGCGGTGAGGGCGGTGATCGACGCAGCAGCTTGGACCAGAATGAGGGCTTTGGGCTTTGGTTGGCGATGGTCGCCGTTCGTCCACGCCGGGGAGTATACGATAAGGACTTTGATAACTGTGATGAGGCGAATTCCAGCTGCCGTTCTGAATCGTTGCATGCTGACGGTATAGCGGGCTGCTGCTCGGAGTCGATGTTGGATCTGCTCAATGCGACCCGAGTCAGCGATGCGGCTCGCTCACGACCTAGCTCAATGCGCACGAAGACATCATCGGAACCGTTTCAGCGACGGATGTGATAGTGGAAATCCAAGGCGTGCTGCCCCTCACCCTGGTGTCGCCGGACATACGACCACTGTATACCCGCGAGTAGTTTCTTGACGCGAAACAGTCGAAAGCGAGCATGCACCAGTTCCAATCGTTACGCGATGTGTATTCAGCCAGGGAGGTACGTTTCCCTAGTAGTACAAGCGCCGCGGTAACGATTACCCAGGTTTTGTCTCTCCACATCCGTAACCATCTCAGCGCAGATAGCCAGGCGGGGACTCGCCCAGCTCCGAGGTCGCAGCCTCACCCCCATCGCGCCGCTGGTTCATCGACCGCAGCCCGTCCGTCAGGTGACCCAGCGTCAGCCCCGCACGCTGCATCTCAGAGACCAGCTCTTGCATGTTTCCTGTGCTCGGAGGCGGATGATTGCCCGGAATGGCGGGCAGCGGGCGGCGTTGCGTTGAGGATGTGTTCGGCGAGGAGACCGGTGCCGGCGCGACGCTACTGGTGCTCGTTGACGAGAGCGGCTCGGCGGACAAGACATGCATCTTGGAGTCTGTGACGGTCACAACACTGGGCAACGGCACGGGCGATGAGAGTGGTACATCCCATGGCTGTATGCCGTCGCCGGATAATACGGGTTGGGGCGGGCGACGATGGTGGCGTAGCCAGATTAAAGTGCCAAGTGTACCGAGGAGGAGGACGAGCGCAGGTATGGAAACACCGACGGCGATTGCAACTGTGTTCGACTTGTGCGTAGGGTCCGGAGGAAGCGAGTCCGTCAGAGGCGAGGATGGTGTTGAGGACGGAGATGTAATGATGGAAGATGCTGGCGCAGTTGCGCTCGGGCTAGAAGATGTTATGTGAGCGACTGCATAAAGACTGGAGGGAGGGAAATGACATACGAAGAGAATGTGGCACTTTCCGAGCTCGTCGCTGAGGTACTCGAAGCATCACTGCCGTCGCCATACCCGACCCAACCGGGGTTTTGACCGACGCAGCTGGAAAGAATGGTCAATTTCCCTTCTTCGCGGATGGGCGGAGAACGAACGTCGAGTCGGCATGTGAATTGGCCCTGCATGGTATTTGCGGAGAGCCTGCCCACTCTTGTGTTGAGAGATCGGTGACGCGAAAGTTGTAAATGTTCACTGAGGATGCCCGTCAGCTTTTGAGAAGGAGATCCTCACGGCAGCTAACATGCAGGAACATCTGTAGATCAGTCAGGGGACTGCTCACAAGTTGGCTAGACAAGTATACGCACCCACGCGCCATGTTACGTTCTGCTGGTCTTTCGAGATGGTTGGAAGAGTCTCGATGATCTTTTCTCCGCCGCGTACACTGCGGTCCCCCCAAGCTCAGAACAACGCGTGAAAAGAACGGACTAAACACGCACGTGACCTGCACGTCGCCCGTATTGCCATTCCAAGAGATAAATTGGTCTTGACACACGGTCAGAAGCGTGCCCATGCCGAGCGAGGTCAGAAATATTTCGGCGAGCGTGATGTCAACGAGCATGAGCAATGGCGTGGCGTAAATTGCGAGCCACATCTTGATAGTGGTAAACGAGCGCCGACAGGATGAGAGGTAAAGCCAGACGTCGATAGCGAGACTACAAGCTCAGCGCCGCTGTCAACTGAATCGGCCACAGGCGAAAATCATCGTGATGTTTAGCACGGGTACAGACAGGGGGTATCACAACACGCTCTGCCAAGTTGCGGAAGTAGATGATTGGCTGGACAGAGCTGGGTGAACCTGGATGATGCATCTGGACCGAGGCTGGAGGCGGTGGACGGTGACCAAGGTAGCGGGCGGCGACGCCCGGTGTCTCGGCACATTTCTCCTTTCTCCTTCTCGCCTTTGCAGCTCGCCGGCGGCGCGCCACTTTTTCAACGACCCCAATACTCGAGGGACTTGTTTTCGGGAACATTTCAACAAGATCATGATGTCGCGGTTCAGCCGGTCGTTCGTCGTAGTCGCCGTCGCGCTCTTGATTCTCTTCTCGCTCGCCATGTTCCACTCGCCCGAAACCGCACGGACGTACCTCGATCCGATTACCGGGAATGTATTTGGCAAGGACAGCGTGCAGCGCGACCTAGACCTGATCGCCCAACGCCCACCCATGGACGGCCTCGAGCAGCCCAACGACGAGCAGCCCCCGGCACGAACCAGAGTTGAAGAGGATCGCGTCGACGGCTCCATCATGCCCAAGCTCGGCAACGCCACCGCACGGTCCGTCTGTACGAAACCCACGAGCGTGCAGTACGGCTGACTTGTGTTCGTAGAGCTGAGCTTGGGAGCGCGTCGTGGAGATTGATGCACACAATGACACTCCGCTTCCCGGAAACCCCCACAGAACACGAACGGAAAGCACTCAAGGACTATTTCTACCTCATGGGACAGTGCGTGCTTTTCATCGATGCTTCGCTTGATCATCCCTCATACCTCTGTCCTCCAGACTTTACCCGTGCGGAGACTGCGCAGCCCACTTCCGCAAGCTCCTTGCCCAATTCCCGCCTCAGACAAGCGGTCGCAAAGCCGCAAGCAACTGGTTATGCCATGTCCACAACCAGGTGAGCGCCCGTTTCGACTTCAACTTCAGTTTTCACTTGGCCCTTGAACTGCTTCCCGCGTCCTTCCTTTCTCTCTCCACATCTCGTTCCTCTTTCCTGAGTCTGTTGTTCGCATGTGGTTGTCTCGCTCTGGACACAAGAAGCATGATGACGGTCGCGCATCGTCGCGTGCTCTGCAGAGATGCGAACGTCGCCTTCCTGCATAAGCGCACCGCACGAGACAATGTGACGGAGCACTCCCGTTTCTCCTGCGCGCGTGGTGTTCATGCTTGGTCTGCATCGCACCATGTCCCCATCCCCATCTCTCACATTCCCCGCATTGGCTGCTCTCCGGCAGAGTTTTCTCGCAACTCCAATCCATGCTTGTCCAACGATCGCTTCGAGGTGCATTCACCGTAGTATGAAGCCACCGGGGGAGGGTTCTGGTGGGCTCAGTCCGCACCTCTGCGCTCGAAAGTATCCCAAGATTGGCCTACACAATCTTCTGTCTGTCGTTCGCATATTCTTTTGCATCCACTTCACCCACGCTGCGCCACTCGCCCTAGAACTTGTTCAGAACCTCCCCGAATTACGTGCTGCCTAGCTTGGTCTTTCTGTCTTCTTTTTCTCACCATCATCTACGTTCTTGAGCTGCGGCGAACACTCCACGAAGCGATGCCTTTGCACACCATCAGCGTCGTTGTCGAGAGATTGCTTGTATCGCAAGCTTTCTTTGTTTCGTTGCTCCCTCGAGCTCTGCTTTGCTGCAGTGCTCTAATCGGTGTTCGACGAATTGCCCTTGTGTGGTCCCTCGCACGTCCTCTACCCTACCCTGGAGCTCGTGAACATGCCATTACATCTCGCTTGGCGTCTATTTGAATGTGAATTCCGTGCTGCTTGCTTGATTCCGCCCTCTCGCTGTGGCAGCTATTTGTCATCCGCGCGATCTGTTGACGATTGCTGAACTATATTCCTCCGCTTTCAGGTTAACGAACGCCTGGGAAAGCCGGAATTCGACTGCGCGTACCTCGGCGATACGTACGACTGTGGGTGTGGACCTGAACCCAGCGGAGGTACGTTAAGAATTTTCACATTCTACTGGCGATGAGACAACACTCACTCGTTCTTCGTCGTTGCAGCCAAGTCAGCCGCCGCCGACGACGACAGCGTCGAGGCGAACGAGCTCGACGGACCCGTCAAGGGCGGCAGGAGGTGATCGCATCGTTTTTCCGCTCTCTTCTCCGTGGGGGCTCGCATTCAAAGGGATCTGGATCTGCTCATCATTGTCTGTTGTACTGCATCTGTACCCGTCATCAAGCAAAGGTATTTATTTTGATTTGATTTTTCCCTCTGTACGTGAGTGTACTGCATGATGGCGAGGACGGAACGTAAATCATAGTCGATGCGACTATTCTTAGCAAACTCGATGAGAAGAGCGCGCAGAGACGGAGAGGGCGGCGGAAGAGGAGCGACACGGATCGCTTTGCTTCCGCCGCCTCTATTCCCAGACCTCGCTCGAAGCTCGCTTGCGCTCGCTACGAGCACAAACTGCATGATGGCGAGGACGGAACGTAAATCATAGTCGATGCGACTATTCTTAGCAAACTCGATGAGATGATGCCGGACTCCGCAGCCTCAGCTTGCCATCCTCCTCTGTCCGCTCGTTCTTCCCTCCACTCGACCGTTGACGTATCCTTGCGCGCCTTCCATTAAACGATCCGACGATGGATGCCTCCGAGCCGTGCGTTTAACAAGCAGCTATGGTTCCGTCCTCATGAGACTAATGTCCGTTATACAGGGCTCGTACGACCATCCAAACGTTTCCCGCCGGCCAATGGACCAGCAGCACGCTCCCCTCCGAAACAAATTTTCATTCCGACCTGCTACTCGCCGCGTTCGTGTTCACTGGTGGCCTGCTCGCTGGTCGGTTGGTGCGCCAATACGCGCTCCGGCGCCGAAAGAGGCTTGAAAATGCTCGTGCTACGAGGATTGGCTTGACGGAGAGCCAGTCGCCCCTTGAAGCTCCCGCTGAGAAGAGTGGGGTGGAACCCGAATCCCACGTGGTGCCGACCGCGGGAGACGTGGTGTTCGTCGCGCTCGCGCTCACCTGTGGCGTGTTCCTCGGTCGGTGGACGTCCCGCTACTATGAGCAGCGTCAGCATCTCCTGGAAAACACTTTGCTTGCGACGCAGACAGCGATATCTCGCTCTGAGGAGAGCGGGTGACTGAGGAACCTCCGAGCATGGCATATGGTCTGCCTCTTGTCCATTCCGCCAGTTCTCTTATTACAAATAACCCAATTGTTCCCCAACGTTCTCTCCCGCTAAAAATACACCTCCGCCCGGAATTTCAGCTCAATGAGCCAACTAGAAAGTCAACTGGACCGCTCTTGCCCTCGGCGACACGGGTCGACTGTAGACGCGGATGCGCGCTGGCGGCAGCATCAAAACAGTTACATCTTCGCAACAAAGTCAAGTCAGCTGCCACCGAGGACAAAAATACGAGTTGCACAACGCTGGTGGTTCCAGCGATGACGGAATGCCCGTGGTCATTCTTCTCGCTCTCCGCTGCCCGAAACATTCTGGTGGGTCTCGCTTTCAGGCCTGCTTGTCATCTATCATCGCGTTTATATCCTTCATTCATCATCTACACATTGATCTCACTTCGATCCTCTTCCTATTTGCATCGCGAAGCCGCTGCCCTTGTAAAACTTTCTTCACCACGGCGAGGACGGAAGCGCGTGAATCACGGCGCACCGCCTCGTTCGTCACGCTTGGCTAAGAGAACAGAACGACCCTTGACCTCCTGTTTTCCGGAAGATATCTACATCGGGATGCTGCCCATGCGTTAAGACATAAATCGTCCAGAGCGAATGGCTCTTGGTCTGAGCGAGCGAATCAAAATACTTCCACAGCCACACTACGTACAACTAGCCTGTTCATACAAGCTTGGAGTACTTTTTACGGATCCCCTGGCAAACTTGGCGAGGGAAAAGACGCCGGTCCGCAGCCATCAGCTTGTTGTTCCCTTCACACCGTGGCTGTTGCAGACTTTCTTTTCTGCCTCTCCAATTTTCCTTCTTCGCTCTTCGCTTATTGACGGCGCGTGAGCCCTTTCTTTTCCCTTTTCTTCAAGCATTTCTTGTTGCCAGCCAAACAATGGCCGGATTGGAGTTTCTTCCATCTCAAGTTTTGGTGTTGCTATTGGCTTGGACGCAGCTGGCTGAGGCGCTGCTCATCATTGAGAACCCGTTTAGCCCGACGGTGTGCGACACGACGACGCTCGAATGGAGCGGCAACTCAGGTGACGTTCAGATCACGTACGTCTCGTGCACCGGGCCATCGCTAGGGCACTGACCGTTTCCAGCCTGCATGTTGGGCAAATCGGTACGTCAAAGAGACGCTGCCACTCGTCTCGAGCGGTCAAAACGAGACAAAGTGGTTTGTCGGTACGTACCTTGCGCCGTTTTCGGAATTCATGTTGCATGAATGGGG